>ML798084.1:134346-155476 GCA_009831015.1 Picea engelmannii
AAAAATTCTAAATGTTCTTTTGGAGCTCCTAAAGTAGAATACCTAGTCCATATTGTTGGCAAGGATGGTGTCCATGTGGATCCTAAGAAAACATGAGCTATGAAGAATTGGCCCCATCCTAAAACTCTTAAGAGTTTGAGAGGTTTCTTGGGTTTAACGACATATTATCACAAGTTTGTTCAAAATTATGGAAAAATTGTATCCCCCCTCACAACTCTTCTTAAAAAGAATGCTTTCAACTAGACTCCAGTTCAAATCAATCCTTACAAGCCTTGAAAGAGGCTATGTGCATGATTCTTGTTCTGGCACTTCCCGACTTCACCAAGACTTTTGTTTTGGAATGTGAAGCTTCTAAGAAAGGAATCAAGGTAGTTTTCATGGAAGATGGTAGACCTTTGGCTTTCACTAGCAAAAACCTGTCTAGAGGTGCTTGGGAAAATCTACCTATAAAAAGGAAATGTTGGCTATTCTGCATGCAGTGGACCTAGCATCCTTACTTGCTTGGGCAATACTTCCAAATTAAAAAGGATAATTGTAGCCTCAAATATTTCTTGGAACAAATAATTTCATCCCCTCAGCAAAAAAATTGGTTAACCAAAATGTTTGATTATGATTATGGTTCATTGGTGTAAATAGAAAAAAATGAATAATATTTAAAGAAATTGAATATGGAAAAAAATACAACAACAAATAAGAATAATCTACATTATATATTCCTTATAATAAATATCTTCAATATAGTGAGCAATGTTCATGGGCCTTTTCCCTCATATGAGAAAAGCTCCAAATATGATAACAAAACATCACAAAACATTCCATAGCCTTATATCTCCCTAAATAAGTTCTTAATAAAAAAAACCTAACTACTTGTAATTCTATTATTAATGGGTGTCAACCACCTAGTGGACCTTTTTAATAAAGATGACCCTTTTCACATTAAGTACTACCAAATAACTATCTAGTGAATCTCATTCAAATAAAATGGCCTCATACAATAATTGACTAACTAAGTACCCAAAGTAGGGAAGTTAGGGTCAAACCGTGACATTCCCTCCCCCCTTCAAAAACATATTTTCTTCAAGGCTTGAGGTGTGGAAATTGTTGTAAAATATTTTTGGGTTCCCAACTAACATATTTTGTCTACATATATTTCCACTAGATCAAAACTTCTGAGATGGTTCATTAGCATAGTCGACACTCTCTAGTTGTCAATACCACTTCTAACTCAAATGGATCCTTCTTCATGTAGTGAGCAATGTTAATGGGCTTCTTCATGGGGGAAACCTCCCATGAAAAGAGCTTTAATACAATAACAACACTTTACAAGATATTTCGTAGCCTTTTAGATTCATAAATAACTTCTAAATAACAAAAACCCTAACAACTTGTGATCCAGTCAATGATGGATATTGACCACCAAGTGGACCTTATTTGATAAAATGACCCTTTTCACACTAAGTACTTGATAGAAACTATTTGAAGGACCTTATCCAAAGAAGATGAACTCATATACTAATTGACAAACTACTAACTACCAAAAGTATGGAGGTTACGGTGATAACCTAACAAAAATTCACACATAGGATCTATCTTTGAGGTGGATTCAATATTATGTTCGATTTAAATATTAAAAAAAGTATTTATTGAAGAAATTAATGTATGGAATTAATAAATTCTAAATATAAATGGTAAATTGAAGTAGGATAAAAGTCAATGAAATGCAATTTTTTTGGATATATTTTTCTAACAATTTTTTATTGCAATTTAATATATTTCAATTTAGTAGTGATGGAATGGTGAAATATAGTTTTTGAGATTGAATATTGTAGATTTTCCTTTAAATTTAATTATTAGATTAACAACATCCATGACTTATGAAGCTCACCATGTTCTTATGAGACTTTTTTTTTCCATTAAATTTAATTATTATATTAACAACATCCATGATTTATGAGGCTCGCCCTCTTCTTATGAGACCTTTTAAGTAAAGTAATTTCCCCCTGTTTATGAATTTTATTAAAACAAGCATATATACGAAGTCATTATATGTCAATTTATAGTTTATCTCTTGTCAAATGTTGGGTATTTCCTTGCACAATTTAGTGAAACAAAAATCATATTTTTGAGTATTCTTGTAATACAATGTATGCTCCTATTTTGTTCAGAAAAAGAAAACAACTGATTTTTTTATAGTGAGAAAAGATGTACGCATTACGTGTACACATTACGAAAGAAGTGTATACTTAATCATATTTTTGAGTATTCTTGTAATACAATGTATGTTCATCTTTTGTTTCTAAAAAGAAAACAACTAAGCTTTTTACAATGAAAAAAGGTGTACACATGCACACTTGTATGAATCTTTTTATTTTGAATTAAAACTTCATTTGACTATCAATATTAACAAATTAATTGTGAGCATCGATTTAATCAATAAAAAAATTATAACATGTGCAATCTCCACATGCATGAACGAGAAACAAAGACTAAAATAGCCCTGAATAAGAGACTAAAAGTCAAAACATGGGATGGAAATTGCTAAAAACACCCAAAATTAATGTGTTATATAGTATTCATAAACACATAGGAAAACATAAAAATAAAGACTACATTAGTTGTCTTAAGCCAAAATACTCATGAATAAGAGACTAAAAGTCAAAACATGGGATGGTAATTCCTAAAAACACCCAAACTTAATGTGTTATAGAGTGTTGAGAAACACACTTAATAACTTAACCAAAGTAAGAGGCATGATATTAATCATACATCACTAAGAAGAGATGGGACAAGCCATTGGAGAACAATGGTGATTGTTTTTACGGGGATTGTAATATCCCTAGGACGAATATTAATTGTAATGTAAATGTAAATGTACATATAAGTTAGTGAGCCTGAACATTTTGGGGCAACGTGCCTTTGTATATATGTATTTTGAGGCTACAGTGCCTGTGTGGATATTAGGCTGGAGAGCCACAAGCTAAAAGACTCATGAGTATATCTTTGTGTTTTGTAATCATACACAGATTTTAATGAAAACACATCATTGTTGTAGACCAACCAAACAAAAGAGTATGGGGGCCTAAAATGCACTAGAATGGGAAAGGGGCGAAGGGGGCTAAGAGTCTAAGAAAGGGGCTAAGCTAAGGGAGCTTAAGAACAAAGCAATATTTTATTAATATTCCTAAAGTATAAAGTTTAAGAGTGTGTGTGTGTGTGTGTGTATCTTCTAAGTCCCTAAGTTGAGGAATGTATCACCATGTGGGGGGATCCATATGTGGGCCCATGTAGTTTCTAGTTTCCAACATGACAAGTGTCAAGTTGGGAACACACACATAAGTTTGGGGGGACTTTAGTTCATTTTCTACCATTTTCTCCAACATTCTCACCATCACTACTCTCTCGTCATCTGTACTCTCCTATTGCCATCAACATACCTGCACAATGGAAATATTGGGGGTTATGGAAACTAGTGACTTGGGAATTGGGCTGAAGAGGTGGGTTGGCAGGCCCGTGATTTATTGAAGAAGGGGGTTGTTAGGATCATGAACATTCTTTCCATGTGAGAGAATTGTTGGGAATTGTTTTCCTAGGGTGTGAAGCTACAAGTACAGGGCTATGAGACTTACTTCCTGGCCTGTTGTTGAAGCCCCAGAAAGGAACTGGGGAAGTCAAAGGATTGTTTAGCAGAGAAGGCACACACTTCCTGGGGTGGGATAAGCATGTGAGGAATGAGGGACTGTAGGATTTATGCTAGAGTTGGCACCTGAGTTTGAGTTTCTATGTTGTTGAGAGACCTTAGCCTGGTTTAGGATTCCTTTTCCCAAGTGGAGTTTAGTCTTAGCTCAGGGATGACCTACTACTGAGCTATGCTCAATAGATTTTAAGTTTGTGATGAAATTCGGAGGTCTACACGCAGTTGGTGATATTTTATAAAAGATGAGTGCCTCTTCTGTGTAATTTATTTAATTACTATGTGTTTCTATATGGGTTTTCCTATATAATATTGTTAATTCTTATTTGTTATTAATATTCACAAAGCTGTGGATATGCAAAGCTTTTTCATGAAATATATCGGTATCAGAGTTTGGAAATTTTCGAGCGGCATTGCCCAGCTTAGGACTAGGGATGCTACAATGTGGTATGCTACAATGTAGAGAGTTCAGAGTGGGTGACCACGTGTTCTTGAAAGTAAAGGCCAAGAAAAGTTCCCTGAAGTTGGGAAATTGTTCAAAGTTGACAACACGTTATTGTGGGTTGTTTGAAATCTTGGAGAGGATTGGTCCTATTGCATACATGCTTTCACTACCTACATTGATGTGTATTCATAATGTGTTCCATGTATCTTTGCTTAAAAAGTATGTACATGATGTTAATCAATGCATCATGTCATTGATTGGAATGTGATTCAGGTGGAGACAAAAGGCGACTTTCAAGTGTAACCGATTTTCATATTGGACTAGAAGATCAAGCAACTTCAGAATTGAGCCATAGGGCTAGTAAAGTTCCAATGGACCAGGTACGATCCTGAGGATGCAACTTGGGAGAACGAGGATGCTATGCGGGTAAAGTACCCACAACTTTTTGAATACTTTTGAAGTTTTGATTGTACATGTGTATATAATGCACTGAGGACAGTGCACAAATAGGGGGGAGGGGAATGCAATACCCCTAGGATTAACCCCAATTGTAATGTAAATGTAAATGTACATATAGGCTGGTGATCTAGAACATTTTGGGCTAGATTACCTTTGTATTTATGTATTTTGAGGCCAAAGTGCGTGTGTGGATATAAGGCTAGAGAGCCAGAAGCTAAAAGGCCATTGAGCCTATCTTTCTATTATGTAATCACACTTGGATTTTAATTAAAACACATCATTGTTGCAAACCAAACAGAAAAAAAAGTATGGGGGTTTAAACTCCACTAGAATGGGGGCTTAAGCCCAACAAAATATTCTATCAATATTCATAAAGTATAAGGTTTAAGAATATATATATAAGTTGAGGAATGTATCACCATGTGGGGGGATCCATGTGTGGGCCTATGTAGTTCCCAACATGACAAGTGTCAAGTTGGGAACATGCACATAAGTTTGGGGGGACTTTAGTTCATTTCATATCATTTTTTCTAGCATCCTCACCATCACTACTCTCATGTCATTCAAACTCTTCTTCTTCCATCGCCATACCTGCATAATGGAAATATTCGGAGATGTGGCAACCAATGAACTGGGAATTGGGATGAAGAGGTGGGTCGTTGGGCCCATGAGTTATTGAATAAGTGGGTTGTCAGGCCCATGATCATTCTCTATAGGTGAGAGAATTGATGGGAATTTTTTTCCCAATGTGCCAAGCTACAACTACAGGGCTCTGAGACTTCCTTTCTGGCCTATTGTTGAAGCCTCAGAATAAAAGTGGGGAAGATGAAGGATTGTTGAGTAGAGAAGGGGCACACTTCTTGGGGTGGGACAAGCATGTGGGGAATGAGGGACTATGGGTTTTATTCTAGAGTTGACAACTGAGTTTGAGTTGTTCTGTTGTTGAGAGAGACATTATCCTGGTTTAGGATTCCTTTTCCCAAGTGGAGTTTAGTCCTAGATCAAGGGTGACTTGCTGCTGAGATATGAGAAACATAGTCTAAGGCTGGGAGGAAAGTCGAAGGTCTTCACACAGTTGATGATATTTTATAAAAGATGAGTCCATTTTCTATGTAATTTATTTAATTATTGTGTGTTTAATTATGTGTTTCTATATGGGTTTTCCTGTATAATATTGTTAGTGCTTGTTTTTTATTATTCTGCATAGTTCTATGCACATGCAGAGTTTTTTTCGTGAATTAAATCGGCATCAGATTTTGGAAATTTTCAGGTGGATTACCCTAGTCCAAAACTAGCGTACTATTGTTAGTAGGTTTCTTAGACTCCCATACATCATAAGGTAGACTTGTGGGATTGGTCCCCTTTCAGATGGTTAACTCTAACTCCAACTTTGGAATCTATTTGTCATTTAACATATGTGTTAGTAGAGGCTAGCTCCTCCTACAATTGTGATGCTTTCACACTTTCTCGTTGGCCCTGTGGCAAGGCCTATTATTTCCATTGTGTGAATTGATAGAGGATTACTAAGAAAGGCCAAGTGGTTCTCTATGATAGTACAAGTGGTGCTACCTTAATACTCTAGAATATGATAGGAGTGATGCATCTCCACTTGAACCTTCCAAGCTTGAATTATAATCTGCAAAGACAAGGTGGCCTCTATTAGATTGTCATAATAATATGAAAATATTTGAAGAGAGACAACATATTTAAGTAAAGCATAGTTCTTCCTTTTCCAGAGCTAGAAAAACATTTCAACCCAAAACAACATCCATGAAGAGAAAAACTCTAAAACCCAAGGAATTTGATCACCTAACTACACATCCTTCCCATCCATGGAAGTAAGGACATATTGTGACATAGACTTGGGTAATGCATAAGTATACTCAGATAAAGGTAAAAAAAGAGAAGGTGCTTTAAGGGTTTCTACACAACCATAATGGGGACAATGTGGGTTTTGTACACCTAGGTATGGCAATCACTTATGTATGCTTCCTAATTTTAAACACCATGCAAATATTTTTTTCTTAGCTTCTAATACTAGTTTTTGTATGCTACAAAGATATCATAGCCTAGACTTTTGTTGATAGTCGTCATAACAAAGCTTGTTCAATTTTGTTGATAGTCATCACAACAAATCTTGTTCAATTGACCTTCTAATAAAGGCTTAGAACATAGCTGATTAGATCCCATGGCCAACTTGTATTTGGTGAATGTGGTGGAATTGGTCGACTTCCATTCAATCCACCATGCATGGGAAACTAAGGGCCCCAACTTAAGTATGACATCATTGGATATGAGACCTTGAATATGCTTTAGAGTGATCTTATTAGAATTAACCAAATTGAAACTTTTGGTTGAGTTGAACCCAATATAGATAGAAATGTGGAATCTTGTTAACTCGGTCATGTATTGTGTGCATTATGAATAACCATATTGAATAGCATGAATGCTTGAAACTAGGATGATTTTGACAGAGGCTTGCCATAATATTTGCAAGTAGTTACCACCAAAGTAAATGATAATAAAATGAAAGGTCAGTCCATAGAAGGGGATCCTTGGAAGATTGAGAGGTCTTCACATTCTCCTAGGCCTTCTAGATACTTTGAAGAACAAATGAGAAAATAAATCTTAACTTGGGAATGTGCGAGAAAGGTTTAAACAGATTCTCCCAATCTTAAGTTGGGAATGTGCAAGAAGCAAAGTTTAAAAGGATTCTCCCAATCTTAAGTTGGGAATGTGCAAGAAGTAAGGTTTAAAAGGATTCTTCCTATCCAAACCTCTTCTCAAGTGGGAGGCCCTCCTTAACCTCCTTCTCTACCACAACATGAATGACCCATTTAGTATAGACAATTTGGGATTGCATCCACATTCTAATAATACACGGACCTCCATATTCTTAGGGGATACACCAAAACTCTCATTATACTATGTGGGAGATTTCAATTTTGTCAATCTCAGCCCAAGGAAAGAATATGTATGAGTTGTTTCTTTAATTTCAAGTAGGTCATTTTGGAGGGCACCCAAGAGGTGAAATATTAGACACGGGTCTTTACCAACACCTTAGTGCAAATCTAGAATTTCATCACTAGCGACATAGGTTTTGTGATCCACTTATCAATTTTCTTTTCAATTTTTTTCTCCACCACCTTCCGAGATATTTCAAGAACAAGCCTAGAAGGCTAAAAGTATGCCTAAAGGCTTAAAGATTGTTCATAGTGACATCCAATACCACCAATTAAGAGACGAGCCAATAAGACATATATTGTTGGCTTTGTGTGTAACATTGTATCTTAACCTAGTGGATGTTGGAAACAAAGGCCATATATATATATATATATATATATATATATATATATATATATATAGTCCAAATTAAATACTCCATGGTGTGATCCAACCAACATTGGTCCTGCAAGATTGTGAGAAAGAAATTATATGTAAAATAACTTCTAAAAATTTCTCCCACATTTTACAAAGGAAAAGGGCTCCCACAAACCAAAAATTCAGGAAAATCCAAGAAAGATGAGTGGAAATAATATGTGTCTTCAAGGGCAGGTATATTTGCCTGTCTATGTGCAAAACACATCTCGAATGCCTTTCTCTGCTGTTGCAATGATAATGTTCTCGATTTAAATCAATTGAATTTCACCATTGAACCATCACTTTTAATAAATCTACCCTTAAATCTGTGTCAAGTTTTATATACTCAATCCACACTGATGCAGAATCTATGATTTAAAAAAAAAAAAATATTGTCAATGGATGGCATTTTCGAAACGATCTAATTATGGTGACAAAGACACAGAGAATAAACAAAAGAAAACAACATCAACATCGATTCCAATCCTGAACATCTTTAGATGCTCATCATACAATTTGACCTAACTCTTAGCAGAGCCGAGGAGTAAAAGTAGAATCTGAACACTATTAAAACAAAGACAAAAGCGATGATTCTATTCTTGTCACAGGGAGATGGGTCAGGGTGAAGCATGTACTCTTCCCACTGTTAGAAAAGATGACAGAAAATGAAACAAAAAGTTCTTAAATTTAATCTCAATTGGTTTCCGAAGAGGCGATTCAGCAGAACGCATTATTCGATCGCAACATTTGACATCGAATACATTTAATCCTTTTATTCTGTTCGATTCGTTTGAACCAATAAGTTGTGGAGATGTGATCAACGCTGGCTATGTCAAATGTTGCGAATAATGCGATCAGCTGAATCGAGATTATTTTTAAGAATTTCTGTTTCATTTTTTTTTATTTTTTTTATTTTTTTGTGTGTAACAATGGGAAGCCCATTTGAAGTTAATGTTTTTTGGTTTGCTAGTTTGTGTTATTAAAATTATTTGGGGATAGCATTCGGTCTGAACCACACCAACTCTTGTCCCCACAGGTTTCGAACCATTCACTTTAACATCACAAAGTACCTTAATAGCACACACTCTCACCAACTATCCTACACCTCAAAGACTTATTCTACAATTAATGTTATTGCTAAATGATATCTAACATCTTTTTTGTAAATTCGGAAGCATTCATTCTGTACATTCCTCATATATAATAATAAATAATAATGTATATTTAAGTCCACGCCTAAGCCATCTGGCTTTGACCTAAAAATTATATATAGAGTGAGAGAGTTTAGTATTATAATGGAATCTACATTAATTAAAAATGATAATTTTTTTTATAGTTTAATTTAGTATTTAATTAATGTAAGATGGTGCTTTAATATTATAAGTAAACTTAGTTATTGATTATTATGTTTAATCTATCATCTTTTAATAAATATGGTTGTTAATCATTTATAATTTCGATTTTGACATTTATTGGTCATGAAGAGGTTGACATTAATTTTGTTACCATGTTTACTTAGTTCATAATGGTTAATTGTTGTTTATTGTAGGTTGGCTTCACTTAACAATAGTTGAATATGGTATGTGGTTAACTTTGGTTAAATTAATATTACAATGGTTTACTATGGTGAAGTGTGTACTTTGGTTGGCTTTTGGTTAACTATGCTTAACTATGGCTATATTTGGTTGACTTTGGAAAACAATGGTTGACTTTGCAACTTGTGAAGAGAAATGATGTAAGAGGTTAACTTCAATATTATGTAACATTGATACAATATGGTTGACTTCAAGGTTGTGTCATGGTTTGAAATTAATATGTTGACTTGAATATTATATAAGATTGCAACATGAAGACGTTGACATCAATATTTTGTTACTTATCAGATTGTGGTGAACTTCAATATTATGTCATGTGTCATGTGATAAAAGTTGAATTGATTTTTAGTATTTACGTTGCATTATAAGACTAAGAGGTTTAATTGAAAGTTTTTTCACATTATCATTAAGAGGTGGAGTTGAAATAATGTCATCTTGTGACATTAATAGGTTGACTTTAACAAATTGTCATGTTGCGACACTATGACAAACCATTGATGTTATATCACATTATGATATTAAGAGATTGAATTCAGTGAAATGTGACAATGTGACATTAACACATACAAAATATAATTATATCCCATTACAATATGTATCTTGGTGTTGTTATATCAAATTGCTATCTTCATCAATGATTATGTTGCATTGCAACGTTCACCAACATTTAAGCCACATGTGGAATTCGTCATTTGTTATGTTGGATTGCAATGTTATTCAATGGTTAGGTTTCATTATGAAATGCATATTTGTTAACTTATGTGGAAATGATACACTCCTCACTAGCTATGTTGTGTTGTAATCTTCATAAAGATTTATGTCATATTGTGGCATTTCTAAAGGCCTATGTTTGATTTTGATGCTTGTGAATGATTATGATCATATTGTTTTACATATGTCAATTTGGTGTACATTCCTTAATCGTTATGTCACATTGTGATGTTATCAAGGCTTTGTCACACTGTGACATTCATTAATGGTTACATGCAAGTCCTATATAATTGATACCTAGTAAAAGTACATAATATCACAATATTATCACATCTCGACATTAAGAGATTGAATTTAATATTATGTCACAATGTGATATTAAATGGTTGATAATATGGTTGACTTCAAAATTATATGATATTGTGACATTTAAAGAGAAATAATTTAAGAGGTTAACTTAAATATTATGTCACATTCTAATATTTGACCATGGCTTACTAAGGTTGGCCATAGTCTGACTATGGTTAACCATGGCTATACATGGTTGAGCATATTTGATTATGGTTGACCATGATTCACTATGGTTATTTCAGATTGTAACATTCATCAATGGTTACATCCCATTTCAATGTCCCTCAAAGGCTATGCCACATTACAATGTTCATCAAAGGTTATGTTGCATTACGATGTTTCTCAAATGATTATGTTTCATTATGACATTCGTCAAGGGTTATACCACTTTCTAAAACTAAAAATTGGTTATGTCACATTTTGACATTAATGAATGGTTTTGTTACACCACTATGTTCTTGAATGATTTTCTTACATTGCAAATTTAAGAGGTTAACTTCAAAAATGTTCATCCCTAATGCTTATGTCTCATTGTGATGTTTATTAAGGGTTATGCCAATTTTTTATATTCATAAACGGTTATGTTGCATTGCGATGTTGATGAAGGGTTGTCACTCTATTGTGTTCCTTAATGGTTTTGTTAAAATGTCACAACACAACACTTGTGCTAATTACAATATTATGTCACATTTTTTGGGGTATGTGTTATATATTATTTGCACAATTAGGCTCATACAATTTACAACACACTAGTTGCATCGAGGGGACAATAGTGGGGGGCATATCCCTCCTCCCCCCGACAAAAAAAAAGGGGTTTTTTTAGTTCATTTTTGGCCAACTATTTTTCAACCCATTGTATTGTAATTCTGATTAAGGATTCTAATCTTGGTTGATGAATTATGGATTTGGATAACAAAAAATCATATATATTGTATTTTAAATGGTGAAGTTAATACAGTGAGAGTTAGAGGTACGATTATAAACATTGGTTGGTTTTCCTAGTTAAGGGTTTCTAGGGTAAATTCATAAGTACTATGTGTGAATGTTGTTCTTTTCTTTATATTTTATAAAGAACCTTTGTGTGCATTTCTATATTGTAAATATTTAAAATGTACATTTGGTATCAAAGAAATTATTGTCTTCAAGGGGATGGATTTGTTGGTAAGGGTTTGGTTATCTTAGGTCTGTGATAAACCTAGTTTTACTAGGAGATCTATAGTGGTAATTCTTGTGGTGAAATAAAATCATGAGAAATTTTAAAATAGAGATTGAGAAATATAATTAGTTAATCTTAAGTTTTAGAAATTGAATAAGGGTTAGAACAGGTTGGGCTATGCCACTTAAATTGACTGCAACATACCCAGCCACCAGTAGGTGAGGCACGTTGCAGTCCCAAGTCTCAGTTCTCTGAACGGATCTCGAATTCTAACAACATTTAATCTGAAAACAAGCATGAAAGAACCACATGCATTAATCAAGATCCATGCCATAGCATAAAAGAGATAAATAATGTGCCATGCACAACCAATAACCAGTAGACAGGCACATTAAAAATACACATCTTTATAGATACTTAAATACGCAGCGGAAATAAACATTACACAGAAAAAATAGAGAGCGCTTATCTTTGCATGTAAACATTCACCAATTGGCTGTAGACCAAGGAAGTCCATCCCAACCATAGACATTGTTTCTCATTTAATCTCAACAATAGGTCACCCCCGATCCAGGGCTGTGAATCCACAAGGATAGGTCCTAGGCCAAGTCTAAACACACATCAGTTGGCTAAGTAGCTCTCAGGTTTCCCAACCTCAGAACAAATCCTAATTTCCAGCTCTGTTTCTCCCTCATCCTGCACAACCCCAAGAAATGAACACCCTTCTCTACCATGCAGTCCCTGAGGCTATTCTATTTCTCTCTAGGGCTCCAGTGCTACTGGTAAGGAAATCTCCCTAATGGAAACTCCAAGGACTCTCAACTGTGGACAGTTCCATCCAAAATTCCATCAAGCTCATGCACATGGGCATCCATTCCCTCCTGGAATGATCAGTAAATCATTACAACCATTCAACGATGTCTCTCCTCTTCCTTCCATTCGTTTCCATACTCAACCCAAGGGCGCACAAACTAGCATTAGTGAGTGAAGAGGAAGAAAAAAGGGGAACAAAACGAAGCATGGGAAAAAGACGAAGAAGAGACCCAAAATAGCCCCCAAGGGATGTTTAAATTACATGAAGACAAGAGCCACATGGCCTCCCTCCCAAGAAGCTCATGTAACCCCTTTTCTCCATAAAATAAATTATGGGTAAATAAAATAATAATAAAAATGAACTTATCCCCTCAAACCCCCCTCTCTCGTGGAATCATAGCCCCCTATCTCTTTTTTCCTTGTCGGTCTTGCAACCAACAATCTATTTTATTAATGTATATGAAGTGTTACATTTCCTAGGCATCCTGGACCCTTTTCAACATTACTGAATCACAAGCCTAATTCATATTTACATAATACATTATAGTTCATAAGGGTTATAAATCTGATGTTACATCCCCCTCCCCTTATTTTTGCACTGTCCTCAGTGCACAACACCATTCCATTGTTATTAACATTACAAATCCAGACCCTATGGCCTTAATTCACACAGGCAATCCAGTCCAATCTTATATACATAGGAACTCTAGCCTAAAATTAAACATGTATGCATAGGCATTCCAACCCAAAACATGTATAATGATATTCAGAATTTATATTTCTAGGAATAGTTCCAACCAACAAGCTCTCCTTCCCTCTTATCCCTGCACAACCTGAAGAAATGAACCCCTTTCTCTGCCATGCAGTCCCTCAGGCTGTTCCACTTCTCTACAGGGATCCAATGCACTCAACTAAAAAAATTCAGAGTTGTGGCTTCCAGAACCCCAGTTGTAGCAAGTCCATTGGACTTTCTTCCTTCCATGCCTTTTTCATTTAGTTTCTCCAACATCACCTTCTTTTATCTCATAGTCTGGTACTTTTCTAGATCCGCAACATTCATCGTTTTCCTACAAAAGTTCAAGTTAGCGAGCATGCCAGTTCACAAGTGCATAAAATTCTCATTCTTTCTCATAATGTAAGAGTAAATTTTCATAATCCAATCCAATAATTATCTGTGCGGCTTATGGATCTGCATCCATATGGTTGTCTTGTTAACTTGGCTCATTGTTTTCCTTTGACATACCAATTGTGAGCATGACCCCAATCAAGATATATCAAAGTCTCCTATTTCTTGTGATCACTCACCTTCCAGGTCCAGGCTTAGGCATCCCCATTCTCTGTTATATAGTCCCTCATGAAATCTGTTTTGCCTGATCGAGGCTTTCTTGCACAAGAAGATTCCTAGAGACTTTATTGAGTCTTACAACCGAGGCGACTCTCTGGTGTGTGTTACCACAACACAACATATTATAGATCGATCATGGCTTACCACAGGGTCCTCATGTCCCAACAATAGACTTCTCCATGCTTTCCAGCTTTCATATCCAACATCTCATCTATATTATACACATACAGTCATCATGAGATATCATTATAACCATTGCCACTCATAAATGTCAAATATGTTTTATACAGGAAAACAAAATTTTCCAAGCATGAGCTTTCTGCTCATAATGGTTGGCTCTGCAACTGTAGATATCAGTCTTCCTTATGGGCTTACATCCTTGCCATATCCAAGACCATTCTACCTGCAATTTCTTCAATTTACATTCAACCAAAACAATTCGTCAGTAATTATCAAATCATAATTCCCAAAATTGTTTTATATAGGAAAAAATAAAACTTCTAGACGTGAGCTTATGCTCATAACAATTTGGCTATTGCAACAATAGGCATCTGTTTTCTTTATGGTATTAACACACTGACATATCCAAGACCCTTTCCTCCTGCAATTTCAACATTCCTCAACCAAACAAATTGTCAATATCTCATNATATATATATATATATATATATATATATCATGGTAATGATTCAAAACAAAATCACAAAGCGCTCTCATAATTGTTTACAACTACAATTCAATTACTTCTATTAATCCAACTATCAATTGGAATGAACTCATCATTGCATACACATGTATTATTAGTCACACAGAATTTTCATAATGAAACAATTAATAATATAACAATCAATGTCCCAATACCCATGGCCACATATACATAATGCATCCATGCATTGACTACATAATACATCCATGCATTGACTACATAATACAACATAACTATGTCATGCATTCCACCATGATGAGTTGGAAGGTCTGGCCAACGACTCAACACATCATCCACACACTTCCTACTACTTTCCTAACTATTTGGTTACCTTCCTTTTCAACCCAAACACAACACCAAGAATATACTCCTTAAGTGCTCTTCAGTGTCGGCAAAAAGGTTGCAGTCCAAACAGTGTCGACAAAGAGGTTGCAGTCCAAACAATGTCGACAAAGAGGTTGCAGTATTCAGTGTCGGGAAAGAGGTTGCATTCCAATCTGTAACATACCCGACCACCCATAGGTCAGGCTACACCACTTAAATAGGCTGCAACACACCCAACCACCAGTAGGCGGGGCACGATGCAGTCCCAAGACTCAATTCTTTGAATGGATCTCGAATTCTAACAAAATTTAATCCAAAAACAAGCATGAAAGAACCACATGCATTAATCAAGATCCATGCCACAACATAAAAGAGATAAAGAACATGCAATGCACAACAAATAGCCAGCAGATAAGCACATTAAAAATACATATCTCAGAGATAATTAAATACACAGTGGAAATAAACATTACACCGAAAACATAGAGAGAACTTATCTTTGCAAGTAAACGTTCACCAACTGGCTACAGACCAAGGAAGTTCCTCCAAACCATAGACATTGTTGTTCATTTACTCTCAATAGTAGGTCACCCCCAAGCCAAGGCTATGAATCCACAAGGATGGATCCTACGCCAATTCTAAACACACAGCAGTTGGCTAAGTATCTCTCAGGTTTCCCAACCTCACAGCAAATCCTAGTTTCAAAATCTCTTTCCCCCTCATCTTGCACAACCCCAAGAAATGAACACCTTTCTCTGCCATGCAGTCCCTGAGGCTGTTCCATTTCTCTCTAGGGATCCAGTACTACTGGTAAGGAAATATCCCTACTGGAAACTCCAAGGATTCTCGATTGTGGATAGTTCCATCCGAACTACCATCAAGCTCATGCACACCAGCATCCATTCCGTCTTGGAATGATCAGTAAAACATTACAACCATTCAACGATGGCTCTCCTCTTCCTACCATTTGTTTCCTTGCTTAGCACAAGAGAACATGAACTAGCAGTAGTGAGTGAAGAGGAAATAAGAATAAGGTAGCAAAACAAACCTGGGTGGGCTTGAAGGTGGCATAGCCCGGCTTGTGGGTGGTCGGGTATGTTACATATTGGTATCATAGTTTCTGGTTGAAACATCGAGCCAGTATGGTCCAGGTCTGTTGGTCATAGTCTCGTGTTTGAGATCGAATTATGATGTTGAAGTTGAAAAGCTTAGGAGGGATGGCGTTGTAGAATCTACACAGGATCTAGAACATCAGAGATCCTTTGTAAGGTATTGAAGGATCATGATTGTCCCTTTTTTAATTCGGGAGCGATCGCCATTGTGGGATCAAGAGAGATCTGGGATCGTTGGATTGGAGGGAAGGTGAACAAGGGTCGTCCAATGAAGGCGAAGAAAAAGGTTGAATAAGTTTAAGTCTCATCCATCAGATCTATGCACGAACGAATGTGTGCTGTAGATCTCGCGGTGGTTAGAAGGATCATCACTCTGGGGGAAAGTGAAGGTGGAGAGTTTGAAGCTCCCAAAGCCTGAAGAGTCGAAGCGATTCAAAATCGTTGATCTATGAGAGACACACGTCGATGGATCGTCGACTTTGGGTGAAAGAACTCTGGGATAAAGTGAAGGAGGAGAGTTTGAAACTCCCGAATCTTGAAGAGCCGAAGCAATTCATAGTTGTCGATCTTCAGGAGGACACGCGTCAACAGATCATGAACTCCGGGTGAAAGCGCCCAAGAGGGTAAGCCCTGGGTAACAAGCGAGGAAGGAACTAGTGCCTGCCAGTGTGATATTGGAATAAGGCGTAAAGGAAGCAGGACTCGCAGTTAGCCATCGATTTGTGAGTGGAAAATTGATGGTGGGGGACCATTACGAGGAGAGGAGGAAAAATTATCATACGTTCTAGTTCACAGCCCGCTATTCTCCAACGTCGTTGATCTTGTCAGGACAAGAGATCAACGACCAATATTTAAAGGAGATTTGGGTGAGCACTTTTCATATTGCGGGGACAGAGCTCTCTGATAAAGAGCGAGCACGTTGTCAGCCCAGAAATATTGTTGACCATCCGATCTGTAAAGTGGAAAGGATAGGGTAAGAAAAGGTGAAGTTCGGAGCCCTGAAGTCCCTAAATTCTTAAATGAACGAAAACTGTTCATCGTGCGACTAAAATCCAATCGTCTGATCTACTTTGGTGAAATGAACTACGAAAGATTGAAGGAATATGAAGGAGAAATCACCCGAAGCGTCGAAGACCGAAGTCAACGTTAACCGTTGATCTACTTCGGGAGCTTTCCCAACCGATGATCAAGTATAGTGGAAGGATAGCGTAAGTGGAAGTGTTAACCAACAACAAGTGGTCACCATTGCTTTATGACTCATTCGGTAGGTAATAACTTCAGAGGAACTTCTACTCCATAATTCAGGAGCCATGAATAGCCGAAGTTCTGAAGTAAATGAGAACCATCCATCTCATCGTGACATTAAAACGTGACCGTTGATTTTGATAAGTGATCAAGCACTTATTAGCTTAGTGCCTGGTCACCACCTGCGGTCATATGGAATAAAGAAACAAAGGGAAAAAGAAGAGGCAACGCACAAATCAATAAGCCTATGGTTTTGCGCATATGGTCATATGTAAATGGTTTGAAGGAAGCGCCTCATAAATATTTAATTCGATAGAGAGTTAACACTAGAATAATACAGAGAATTGATAAAAGATCAAAGTATGATATGTTTGTGATCTGAGAACACAACAGAAGCATGAGTTAGATATAATGAGTCGATCCATGTCTGTGATCAACTCATGAAGACAAAAGAACCGACACATAGTCATGATTAAAAGAGAGTTAATTCATGAGCATTATGAGTAAAGGATAAAAGGAAAAATGATATTAATTAAATGTTAATATTATCATTTAAATGAAAAGGTACCTATAAATACAATTGACAATTTTTGTATGATATGTATAGTTCTAACAAGATGGTTTCTTGCAGGTTTGTCAGGATTAGAGGTATAACCAAATCAATTCAAGAACAAGATCATATATTAGAGTCATGGAAGC
The DNA here is from genome assembly GCA_009831015.1 of Picea engelmannii. Taxonomy (NCBI): domain Eukaryota; kingdom Viridiplantae; phylum Streptophyta; class Pinopsida; order Pinales; family Pinaceae; genus Picea; species Picea engelmannii. The sequence continues at coordinate 152,358 of ML798084.1, forward strand.
ATGACAAATCTTACAGAAGTTGGATAAGGTACTACAAAGGAAAGAATCCTCACATAGGACATGAAGCTAGCAGGTGAATAATGTCATTAATGGGCATAGAAAAGAAAAGTAAGGCTCCATAGCCTTGAAGGTAGAGATGTGTAGACAATTGCAAGCTTGATGTGGAAGAAAACAAAGAACTTAAGAGGTGGTGTGTGAACAAGCATAGGAGTTCGAGGGAAGGATTTGTTAGATATGACTTATATACTTCTCTAAAAGTACTTAGTGAAAGAAATCCACTTCTGATATTAGAGTTCACAGTGGAAGCAGGATGCCAAGGATGAGAAATTGGAATTCTCTCTCACTTGAAAAGTGGTACTGAATGAAAATGGATTTCCATTGGGAGTGATATTAAGTGTGAAAGGTATGGTTTCACAAGGAAAGGTTAATGAAGAAACCTAATGGAAAACTAAGGAGTAATAGTATTTGATTCAAGAACATTGTAGTAGAGTGATGGAATATTTGAGCTACTTCATTCCAGGGTGATGGAATGTTTCATAAAGGTAAAGTTGGATATGACTGCCTAGGAGAGGCTGCTGAAAATAGAACACATTGGTTGGATTGTAGAATGGCCAAGTGGAACTTGGAAAGTGTTCAGACCAGGGAACCATAGTGCAAATGAGCAGAATGGGAGAACACAAGAAAACAAGGATGTGAAGGAGTTCAAGGACAACCATCTACAACATAAATAGATAAATAAATAAGTGAATCGAAACAAAAATGCACTAGAATGCATGAGGTATACAATGAAGTTAAAATGCATATGCATTAGTAGGCATGATGATAATAAATTCTTTGTGCATATGGATGTGTAATTTTGCATATGTACATGCTTGGATATGCATATAGCAGGCTTGTGAACCTAGAATATTCTATTATTATGAAATAATGATTGAGTATGACTAATGATGGATTATGTATTCAGGGGAAAATGATATAATAGGGTTAAAGATGTGGATGTTTCTGTTTCTTATGATTTCCATATAGGTGAAGACCCATGAGGGTGGCAGGAATGGTGATCAAAATGATGAAGGAGGAAGTCTGTGAGCTTCTACAAACATCAATTGGTCAGATAACAACAAATAGGTTGATAAAAACCAGGCATGTATGCATTTATTTTATGTTGATGCATACATGTTGAAGGGGATTGAGGTAAGAATTCTCTCAGTTAAATTTTAGTATTTAAATTGATGTGTAATGGCCAAAGGCCAGTATGCAAATTTTGTTGATAGTAGAATGCATTTAGATAAAATGTTGGTTGCATATTATGTTATGTTTGGTTATGAGATCATAACCGAGTTAATTCATGATACATACTCCTTTTATAACAATTATATCCATAGAGCTAGTCATCTGTGAGACCATAATATGCTTGGATATGGAAGGGCTATAGAGCTATATGAGTTCTCAATGGTATCTACTGTATATATGATGTTTGGACTGCAACCTCTTTGTTGACACTGAAGAGAACTTAAGGATTATATTCTTGGTGTTGTGTTTGGGTTGAAAAGGAAGGTAACCAAATAGTTACGCAAGCAGTAGGAAGTGTGTGGATAATTATTTTTATAATTATTTTTATTATTATTTTATTTACCCATAATTTATTTTATGGAGAAAAGGGGTTACATGATCTTCTTGGGAGGGAGGCCATGTGGCTCTTTATTCATGTAATTTAAACATCCCTTGGGGGATATTTTGGGCCTCTTCTTCGTCTTCTTCCCCTGGTTCATTTTTTTCCCTTGTTCTTATTTCCTCTTCACTGACTACTGCTAGTTCGTATGCTCTTGGGTTGAGCATGGAAATTAATCGCAGGAAGAGGAGAGCCATCATTGAATGGATGTAATGATTTATTGATCATTCCAGAAGGGAATGGATGTCTGTGTGCATGATCTTGATGACATTTTGGATGGAACTGTCCACAACTGAGAGTCCTTGGAGTTTCAAGTAGGGATATTTCCTGACCAATAGCACTGGAGCCCTGGAGAGAAACATAACAACCTCAGGGACTTCATGGTAGAGAAAGGTGTTCATTTCTTGGGGTTATGCAGGATGAGGGGGAAAGAGAGATGGAAATTAGGATTTGATGTGAGGTTGGGAAACCTGAGAGATACTTAGCCAATTGTTGTGTGTTTAGACTTGGCCTAGGACCCGTTCTTGTGGATTCATAGCCTTGGCTCGGGGGTGACCTATTGTTGAGAGTAAATGAACACCAATGTTTATGGTTTGGAGGAACTTCCTTGGTATGCATCCAGTTGGTGAACATTTACTTGCAAAGATAAGTGCTCTCTGTGTTTTTGGTGTAATGTTTATTTCCGCTGTGTATTTAATTATCTCTGAGATATGTATTTTTAATGTGCCTGTCTACTGGCTATTTGTTGTGAATTGCACGTTATTTATCTCTTTTATGTTGTGGCATGGATCTTGATTAATGCATGTGGTTATTTCATGCTTTTTTTTGGATTAAATGTTGTTAGAATACGAGATCCGTTCATAGAATTGAGTCTTGGGACTGCATCGTGCCCCACCTGTTGGTGGTTGGGTGTGTTGTAGCCTATTTAAGTGGTGTAGCCCGGCCTGTGGGTGGTCAGGTATGTTCCAGATTGGACTGCAACCTCTTTTCTGACACTGAATACTACAACCTCTTTGTCGACACTGTTTGGACTGCAAGCTCTTTGTCGACACTGAAGAGAACTTAAGGATTATATTCTTGGTTTTGTGTTTGGGTTGAAAAGGAAGGTAACCAAATAGTTAGGAAAGTAGTAGGAAGTGTGTGGATGATGTGTTGAGTCATTGGCCAGACCTTCCAACTCATCATGGTGGAATGTATGACATAGTTATGTTGTATTATGTAGTCAATGCATCGATGCATTGTGTAGATGTGGCCATGGGTATTGGCACATTGATTGTTATCTTATTAATTGTTGCCTTATAAAAATTCTGTGTGACTGATAATACATGTGTATGTAATGATGAGTTCATTCCAATTGATAGTTGGATTAATAGAAATAATTGAATTGTAGTTGTAAACCATTATGAGAGAACTTTGTGATTATGTTTTGAATCATTGCCATGATATATAT
>ML798084.1:155573-170659 GCA_009831015.1 Picea engelmannii
GAGGTATGGTAATTCTTGGTCACTGTAATTGCTTATTAACTAAACAATCAAGTGTTACATAAATTGTCAACCCAGGGAAGTCTGTTTATTTCAAAGGCAATCACACACTGTATATGCTCAATCTCAAAAGCAGTCTAGGGTTGTAGTAAAAGTACATTAATCACACCTTGCCTTGAACAAACTGAAGTTCTACTTTGAATTACAGAAAAGAAACCTACCTATTGCATAGTTCAAAGTTTAAGGAAATAATTATCCGAAGAATCCTGGATTACATTAATAAACAACAACCTAGGAAAGAAATCTTTCATGATACTGCAAAAGAAAAGAACAACTATTCTGCAACAGAGAACATGACCCTATTCCCCAAGCAGGAATCTTCAACACCTGTTTCCGACTACCACACTTTCATGAACTCATTACTAATCAAAATGATTGACATGTACTGAAGGCTAATTATCTCATAACAGAGAATAGGACCCTATTCCCCAAGCAGGAATCTTTAGCACCTGTCTCTGATTATCACACTTTCATAAATTCATGAAACAGAATTACCAATCAGAGTGATTAACAGTTACCCAAGCATGAATTATATGAAAACAATGTAACAATCAGTAAAGCAGAGTTTAAGCAAAACAGAGTTCAGTAAAGTAGAGTTTCAGCAAAACATAATTTGATCAAGGCGTGAACAAAAATAATATTAACACACTACAGAACTAATGGGTGAATCTTGTGAAGAAGGTGGGCCCTCCCTTCTCACAAGATTCCCTAGAATGAAAGGAACTAGGAAGGAATGCTTAGAATAATCTTTTATTCATCTGTCAACTGTATCATGTTACAATGTCTAAAGTGAACACATCCTTCTCTGTAATTTCTTTCTAGCCAAAAAGGATCCCCTCTAATGATGATTTCCCCTTATTTAAAGAGGAGAATCCCCTCAATACAATTGATCATCAAATTACATGTGCACATACGAATCCTATTCTTAGTCAGATCTAATCTTCTATACTGGAATAGGATATCCTGATCTCCCATAATAGAATGTTATTACAATAGTTGGACTGTTGCGGCCGGTGTAACAACTTCTTTATTTATCTTTTTGTTACTGCTGTTGTATATTGTTTCAGCATCGCAAATCACAGTCTGTTTCAGCAACGAGATTTGCGTTCTGACTGTTTCAACAACGTGGTCTCAAGTAGCAGCGATGGTTATGCCGGATTAAGGTGCGACTGTTGTGGCCAGTGTAACATCTCCTTCCTACTGTTGTGTGAATTGTTGTTTCAACATCGCAGACCATAGACTGTTTCAGCAACGGGGTTTGCGTGCTTTTGACTGTTTCAGCAATGGGTCTTCAAGCAGCAACAATAATCTACAGTTCGAACTGTTTCATCACTATATATTTCTGATTGATGGTTAAGTATGAGAGTAATGTAAAATTACATGTAAAACAAATTAAACATATAGCAAAGAGAAGAGACGTTATATACCTTTGGAAAGATAGGGTAAGGTGATAATGTAATCTTAAATGTGAGTGGAAAAAGGATGTAATGGTAGCAAAAAGTGTGAACAAAAAGGTACATGCCCTCAGGCAACTAAAAGGTTGCATGCCCTCAGGCAACTTAAATCTGAATCAAAATCTGAATACCGACTCTAAGCGTGCAAATTACTTAAGCAGTAGCTGTGGAAAGTGTTGTCTGTTGGAGATCTGAATCCTTGAACGCGTTGTAGCCTTTGCCAAGCTGCTGGTTCAGCCTTTTTGGGCAACTTATGATGAACTTGATATTTCTCTGTTGGCATCCACAGAATAGGAAAATGGAACTGATAACCTATCCATCTTTCAGCACATTGCTGAACGCATTTGATGTAGCTAGGTATCCGGGAGATTGCTGTCTCAAGATTGGTAGGACTAAAGGGATTGTGTTCCTATCTTTTCTCAGAAGATTGTTGCCAAAACATGTTATTTTCTTGTAGGGCAGCGATCTCTGTGGATTTAATAAACTGTTGACAATCCTGAAGTATTGTTGTCTGTAGTTTCCGAATATATTGAATCATCCCTGGTTTCTTCAAAAATTGATAATACTCTGCAACAAAGGTGGCAGCGTTCTATGGTTTTGGCCGTATCCAGAGGAGGCGGTTATCCTCGTTATGCTTGGCAGCTAGGAAGTCATTCTGCCATGTAATTTGATTGTTAAGAAAGGAGGTGTGTGCCCGAATCTGGATATCACCGACAAGAGGGTTAAGGTTAAGCTGTCAGTTCTTAGGGATGGCCTTATTGTAAAGATATACCTCGCAGAGGAGGTGCTGATCAATAGTAGAAGCTTCTGCAAAGGTTCTAATAAAATCTGTTGGATTTAAAACTGCATGGGGTCTGCCTTCTTTGATTTATTTAATCTGAAAAAATGTAAGTCGTTCTATGAGGAAAAGAGAGTAATTGGAGAATGGTTTCCTTGCAGCCAACAATTTTTGTGCCAAGTCAAACATCAGGAGCAATTTGCCTTCTATCTCTTTATTCTTCTTCTTATGGGCATGGGATTCTTGGAGTGTTTGCTCCAAAGCTTCTAAGTTTGAATAGGTGTAGTTTAGGCAGAGTAGTCTGTTCTCCTGCAGGATTTTGTCCTGTGTAACAGTAGACTCTTTTTTCCATTTGTCCATTATCGCCTGCTCATCCCATGGTTGAGTTTGTCTTTCAACATCGCAAGTGATAGGATGAGGTAGGGTCTGAGTGGCTTGTTCCACAAGAGTATGGATATTGATCTCGCTATGAGGGGCAGATTCATCAATAGGCAATGTTTGTACATCTTTATTAATAAAAACAGGGGCTTCAGATGTGGCAGTTGTTGTAGGCCAGGGTTCATTTTGAATTTTGGAAGGTCCTACTAGTTCTTGTGTAACAACAGGGTTTTCTTCTTTGACTGCAAAAGTCGTGGGTGCAGAGGAAGCTCCAAGCATTGGAATTTGAGTTACTTTGTAGCCTGCTTGATAATAAATGTCCCCACATTGACTACACATATACTCTCTACACTGATTCTCTTTTGTATTTTCCTTTGTCATGGTCACTATGTGAGCTAGGGTATACAATTTAAGTTCCTTATCATAGGCTTCCTTTACCATTACTAGCTCTTTCTTGTAGGCTTCCAGTTCAGAACTTAGGAACTCATTTTCTTGTAAGATAGAGGCCATTGTTGGTTCTGGTTGTTGATATTTCATGGGTATATTAAGAGGGGTGACTGGTTCTTGTGTAATAGTCACGACCGCACTAGCTGGTTTTTTTGGAGCAGCTACAAGATCAACTGATTCTTGTATTTCAGCTTCTTGATGTAGAGAAAGTAGTGTTGCGGCACCCTGGGCATATGATTCCTGTATTTTGGTAACAATATCAGTAGGTGGTTCTTGTGTTTCAGCTGTAGTTGGTTCTTGTGTAAAAGTTATAGCTGGTTCTTGTGTTTCAACTACTGAATGAGTAGCTGGTTCTTGTGTTTCAGCTACTGAATGAGTAGCTGGTTCTTGTGTTTTAGTTACTGGATGAGTAGTTGGTTCTTGTGTTTCAGCTACTGGATGAGTAGCTGGTTATTTTGTTTCAGCTACTGGATGAGTAGTTGGTTCTTGTGTTTCAGCTACTTGATTTAAAAAGGATGATGTCACAGTACACTGGGCCTCTAGTTCTTGTGTTTCAGTGCCCATGGTTGGAATAGGTAAAAATTTCGGAATTTGGGAGGATGGAGGTGTACGGGCTTTTAGCCAGATGGGTTGGGGGTTTAGGGCAGTGGCAGTAGTGGCTGCTCTTGTTGAGGTCCTTGTTCGTTGTCTTTGTAAAAAGGAGGGAAAAGGAGGAATTTGCTTCTTTCGTTTGCGTGAGGGTTTTTCCTCAGTGATGGGGCAGGGAGAGTTGTCTAGTTCAGAATCATTGCTAAGGATATGAACGGTAGGAGTAGATGATTTTGGTAAGATGTGGGGCATGCTTGGTATGGTAGGAAGGTTAATTGGATTAATTGGGTCTGTAGGTGGACTTTTAGGTACTTCCGGAGGATCTGGAAGGTTTTGTGGTTGTTGTTCCTGGAGATTTTCAGGATGTTCAACAACTTCTTGAGGGTCTATGGGTGGGTTGTTTAGGAGAGGGTTTTGTTGGGAAAAACCCTTTTGGATGAGTAGTTGAGCGAGACGGTGATGGGTGAGGGAAAGGGCGGGATTTTTAGCCTTTTTACAGTAATGCGACATATTTCTAAGACATCCGAGTATATAGTAGGGAATATTCACCAATCTAGCATGTCGTAAATGAGACAACAAGACAAAATCGTACTGGTAGACTACCTGGTATCGACCTTCACAGGTGAGGTAGTTCTTGACAAACTCTGCAACTTTCATCCAAGGAGGCGGCAACGAGCTAAGTCGAAAACCCCGACCTTTAGGCTCAATTTGTTCCCCTGGCAAGAGAAAATCCTGTTGGGCATTAAGGATAATGTGTTTGCAGCTGAACCAATGAATGCCAGTGACAGGGAGACCCGAAACCAGTGCTATATCATCCTCTGTGAATGGAATCCGAACCCCTTGAACAATGGAATAATCTTCCTGAATATTTTGAGAAAATTGAAGAACCTGTTGTTGATCAAATCCCTGGAGCCTCTGAAAATAAGCCAGCCAGCCTGCTTGCAGAAAAAATTGATAGACTTCTGGATATAATTATAACAGAGCTATCGTGGCAGGTTCATACCATATAACAGGGCCTCCCATAGCTAACAACTCAGTAACATGCATCGTCAGAGAGTCAAGTAATCGCTTCTGAGCAGAGTAAGTTTTGCGGGTGAAGGCATGCAAATGGTAGTGAAACAAACGAAAGGATGGGTAAAAAGGAATGACGGTAGTCGGTTCGTGTGAAATGATGGTATAAGATTTCGATATTCCCCCCCCCCCTTCAAGTACGGATAAAATAATGATTTTACGTGAGTGATAATAATGAGTCAGGATCTTCTCATTAACCATAGTTCAATTGTATTTACATATAAAGTTTACATACCTCATCTTTACCTTTGATTCATACTTCAAACAAAATATAGTGCATGTCCATAATAGTTCTGCAGTAGCCATGGGGGAGACTTTTGAATTATTAGAGAAATTGTATCAAGGATTTGTTTAGTTATGAGAGAGGGTCGTGGAAGGACAAAATGTAGTATGAGAGAAAAAGAGCTTATTGACAGGGAATGCTGAAAAGTTGGTGTTTTAGCAACAGGAAAAGAATAGAGAAATGTTTGTTGAAGAGTGATGTTGCAAAATAATGCTGAAGAAATGGTGTTTCAGCAGTGGCGACATGTTGCTGAGCAGTGGTGTTTCAGCAATGGAGAAAAAGGGCGAAAAATTGTTGAACAGTGGTGTTTCAGCAATGGGAAAAAGGGGGAAAAATGAGAAAAAATATTGCTGGAAAGTGATGTTTCGGCAATGAGTAAAAGGGAGAAAAATTGTTGAACAATGGTGTTTCAACAATGGGAAAAAAGGCGAAAAAATTGTTGAACAGTGGTGTTTCAGCAATGGGGAAAAAGGCGAAAAATTGTTGAACAGTGGTGTTTCAGCAATGGGGAAAAAGGCAAAAAATTGTTGAACAATGGCGTTTCAGCAATCGGGAAAAAGGCGAAAAATTGTTGAATAGTGGTGTTTCAGCAATGGGGAAAAAGGCGAGTAGTGTTTCACAAAATGAAGATTGGATCTTCTTGAAGTAAGATCATCCTTTCTTGGTAGGCCTTTTCTTTGATCGAGAATCTGCAAAAAAATCAATTGTAACATGCCATTCCTTGACAGGCATTATTAGTAAAAGAAATCTACTCTGGTACTAAAGGAATTAAATTCAAAAGAATTAATTGCAATGAGGGGTAGGAGGCCCCTCTAAAAAGAGGTAATGAGAGTCTGCCACACACGTGGCCTTAAAATATTCTTTGGAAATGGGGCGGTGGTACAGACGGAGCTGATGACCATTCACAAGTAACAGTGTTTTAGAGTCATCGATTGTGAGGATCCTTACTGTTCCATTGGGGAAAACAGTTTCCACTTCGTAAGGTCCAAGCCATCTTGAACATAGCTTCCCTTGAAATTCTTTAAATCGAGAATCATACAGTAAGGCCCAATTACCTTTTTGGAATTGCTTATGCTTGATGGTTTTGTCATGCCATTTTGATCTTTGTTGTTGAATCATAGTTGTTTGATGAATGGCATCTAGTCTTTTTTCATCCAATTCATTAAGCTGCTGCAACCTGGCTGTCTGTACATCGGTCAAATCAAGGTTGACAACTAAAACAGTCCTTAAGGTTTTGATTTCAAATTCCATAGGAAAGACGACACTTTTTCCGTAAACTAATTCATAGGGAGAGAATCCTGTAGTATTTCTCCAGGTAGTTCTGTAGGCCCATAATGCTTCAGGGAGCCTGTGAGACCAATCCTTTCTGTTTTCCTTCACTGTTTTTCTGAGAATGGATTCTATTACTTTATTTGTGCTTTCCACCTGTCCATTGGCTTGGGGGTGGTATGGTGTAGTCATTCTATGTTGAATATGATATTTTTGAAGGGTGGCTTGTTACCCATGATTTTGGTTATCATGATGATGTATTGATGATCGTGTACTCAGGCTCTTCATAGGAAATTTCTCCTGAGAAAAGTTACTTTCATCTCTTCCAGAAAACTCATTTTTGGAGACTGTTCGCAGGCTACTAGTATATTTGCCTACGAGAAGGTATGATTCTCGCAGGCTGCCTTAAGCTAGGGTGCGAGAAGTTCGCACTGTAATAAACTGCTAGGGTGCGAACTCTTTCTAAAGCAAGGAAAAAGGTAAATTCTCGATGCTTCTAGAAGGGATCTTCTAGAAGGATGAGATGGAATTCGAATGATTATCCTAGTACTGGATTCCCTGATATTTTGGGATCATTCTTATCCAAGCAACTAATTCATTCTCTCCTATATATTGAGGGAATTCTCATGGAAAAGGTTAAGCAAACAAGGTTAAGCAAGATTCATTGGAGAATTAGTGAAAGAATTGTATGAAGGATTGAATCTACAATAGCTAGGAGACACCAGCAAATACATCATAAGGGTTTTGATCTTCTTCATGCAAGTGAGAAAGTGTGTGTGTCAGAGCCAAGGGCCATCGAAAGGAAGTTTGCGACATCAAGGCTCAGGTTGTAATCTTTAATTTCCATCAATATGATACAGTAATATGTCATTTTCCCATAAAGATATTTCCACTTTATTGTATAATTCCTTGATCATATACATAGATTGACTGTTGAATATATTGAGCTGTCTTCACTCCGATTGGTTTGAGTTGTCTTGGTCTCGACTGCACAAGAGCATTGGAGTGAAGCTGGAGAAACAAAGACCATAGGAAGCGATAATAAGGTATGTCATGTGTTCTTGCCTCCTATTTAATTCAATGGTCTAAATCTAGGGAAAGAGTCATGTTCTATCTAGCTTTGTTCTAGATCCAGGTGGATCTAGGGAGATCGGTTAGTGTCCACACCTACGGATTTATCCAATAACAAAATTGGCGACTCCACTGGGGAGAAATCCCATTTTCTTTGTGGATTTTGATATTTTTTTGTGGCCATTTTCTCTTGTTTCACTTTTCTCCTTTCCTGTCAATCTCTGGGTCTTCAGGATATCCTGATAGACCCTCTGGGTCCATAAGCCTTTTTAAATTTTGCTTCATTTTTCAAATTTTTTATTATGTTCAGGCATTCTCGCATTGTACTTCATTGCAGCCTGCGAGAATAGGTAGAGTTCGCACTCTGAATTTAGGTTTCAATGCGAGGTTCTCGCACCCTGCTCAAGGGTCACCTGCGAGAATCAGTGATTCTCGCACTATGTAATACTGCCTGCATGCGAACTCTTTTTGTCAAAAATTTGAATTTGAGTTTTGATATTTCCAACTACCCAGATCAGTTTGATTGCCTCATAAAAGTTTCTTGGACCATTGATTGATGTTTTTCTTGTCTTTGTTTGTGTACATGAATAGTCTTAGGATTTCAAGGCTCTTCTTGTCACTTTTGTCTTGACTTTTATTTTTTGACTTTTCTTGGCATAACCATACTCTCTGATTTCGGAATCTGAGTGTGCTTTATTAGTTAAGAACCGTTGATCGGTTGAAAGTTGAGTTTCTTGGTCTTTATCCTTTGCTTATTGTTTGAAAGATCACTTTCCTCATGCAATTGAAAAGACTAGTTTGGGTTTCTTTGTTTTAACAAAGTTCATTATTGCTTTTAGTGAAATTTTTGAAACAAAAAGATTTAATTTCTTGCTTTATATTATATTGGGGGCATCCTTGCATTTCAAGTAGCGAAATTTCATGATTCTTGGCATTTTTTGATCTTAAATTATGAATTGTGCATTGGTGTTCAGTACCTTTTTCTCATTTCTTGAGAATCTTGATATTGATGAGTTTAATATATTTTGGGACATCGTGCATATGGGAATGATAAATGTTTTCTCCTTCTCGTAGCATAGCTTTCATCGAAATGAAAAGAATGCATCTTCATATCTTTGCATAATTTTCGAGTCGGTCAAAACACCATATTGTCCACGCCATTTTCCTTTTGAGTAACAACAGCCATAAAATAAAGCGCTTATAAAAATTGATTAGAGATTTTTATCTTTTCTAGTAGCAAACCTACATTAGATTAGTTGTAGGGCTTTGGAATAGGTTTGAAAGATAACTTTCCAAAGTTGCAAACAAACATAGAATATTGAGTTAGGGAGCGGTTAAATCCACTTATTACATTTTGTCCTGGGAAGCCCTTCTAACACAAGGGTCAATCACGAGGTCACATTGAGACTGGAAAAGTTACTCACCCTGCTTTGTTGGTCTTGGTGTAGAGGTTGCACGTATTATGGGGGTCGCTTGAGAGGTATACCCACAATGATGAGTGGAATCCTTTTGAGTTGATTTCGGGCTAGATACCCTACCCTTGCGCGTGGATCAGACTGTCGACTATTTCCCCAGGCATCACTATCATGATTGGTAACCTTAGTGGCATATCTCTCTAGGTTCTTTACACGAGGTGACTGTGGAGGGGCAAGTCTTCACGGTACCTGGAATCGACGTTGGCCAAACTCACTCGGGCTCCTTGGAGGGTATACCCATGATTATGTGTGGGAGCTTGCACCAGGGTGTAAGTCCGTTAAGCAGGTCATCAACGTAAATTTTCCACCCGCTCTATCTCATCCCCTTCTTACATTGTTCCCACGACATTGGATTTCATCACCAACTAGTGTGTTCATTGTGAGAAGGTTTTGTTTGCTTGCTTGCTTCCTAGATTTTTAGCGTGTGCTGTTTGTTTTCCCTAGTAGACTCTAGGTTGGATTTATTTAATGGCGTCAGTTCCCGGAATGACCAATGAAGGAATCCCTGCTCCAGGGGAACCTTTTGTTTTTCCTTCGTATGGAAACATTGGTCCTCCTCACATTGCTACTTTGAGCCTTCCAGGTCTCACAATTGGATTGTCGGTGTGGTTGTTTTCCACTTAGGTAATCCTGAATGCAGTAAGTGCTTCGATCGTAAGAACTTCCCCCTAAGAACATCAACCTCATGTTGATCCTTCACCTTCTTCACCAGTAAGGTCTTCTTCACCTTCTTCACTTGCAAGGTTGCCTTCTGTTTCATCTTCTTCATCGAGTGAAAGTTTTGAAGCTAGTAACTCGGTGAATAAGAAGAAGAAGAAAAGAAAGATTAAGACGAAGAAAGATAAGAGAGGGTCAAAACCTCCAACCACTGTAAAACATGTTGGAAAACAACTAGTTATTGTTGATCGTGCTGGGAGTGTTGATGATGTCAAGATCATCCAAACAACCCGTAAGCCCAAGTACCCTTGCAGGCTTTGTAAGGGTAGTCATCTTCTTAAGGAATGCCCGGGTCTATCCAAGGTTATAGAAGCATGGTCTACACATCCTTGCCAACCTATGTCGTTAGCCTCTGAACAACACGCGGATGACCTCCTGTCAACTAGTCACGATACCATTGGGAAGAAGAAAAGTAGAGTCAAGTTCCCATGCATGTTATGCAAAGGGAGTCATCTCACTCACCTTTTCCCTTGTATGGATGAAGCCTCAAAATTATTGGAAGACATGACTGTTTCACAGCCTCAACTTCCAGCTGCTTATCGTAAGCTTTCTCTCAACCCTCCAATAGTTGATGGAATGATCACTCCAGTCCCTTCACCGGTCTATCTAGTTGATCATGTCGTCAATCTGGTCACGTCCTTAGTTGAACCAGTTGACAAAGTGGTTGATCTGATACCATCCTTGATCAACCCCACTCTCCCGTTAGAGAGTAAAACCCAAGCGGTCGATCCGTTTCCATCTGTCGACCCCATTCTCTCCTTGGAGAATGAAGCCCAAGTGGTCGATCTGATCTCATCATCGGTCGATCCTACTCTCCCACTAGAGATTAAACCTGATACTGCCCATGTTTTTCTCATTGATACAGACTCTGCCGTGTCAGGGGGTATTCCTCTTTCTCCCATGAAACTCCCTCCAAGTAATGAGGCCATCCATTTTGATTGGAGTGTGTTAACTGGACCTCGTCTTCCCTCTTACATTCCTTTCCAAATTATAGTACAGGTTTGTGGTCGGGACGTTCCCCAAACGTTGATATATGAATGTTCGTCTGTTAGTATTTTGTCCTCTATTGTTTGGCAAGCATTGGGTTGTCCTCCACTTGCGTCAATTACGCAGAATCTGTTAGCTTTTAACAGAAGAAATAGTCAACCTTTAGGGACCCTTCCTCAGTTTCCTGTCACTTTGGGAGGGAAAACTGTCTTTATTGACGTCATGGTAGTCCAAGACCCCTTATATTTTTCTTTACTCCTTGGGTGAGATTATGTCTATGCCATGAAATCTATTGTGTCTACTCTTTTTCGTGTGATATCTTTCCCTCACGATGGATGGGTTGTGACTGTTTATCAACTTTCATTCATTGACCCCGCCTAGATTGCCTCCCTGACTGGTTATTATATGCAGATGGTATCACCCCCGCCACAGGTCAATTATGTGGCGCTGTCTCCCATGGATTCAACTTCTGATGACTTAGATCCAGTAGTTGACATGGTGATCTCTTCAATAGGGTTGTTAGAGCCTGATCTCTTTACTTCTGTCGCGACCCTCGACATGGTGTCCTTCCAAAGTGTGTTTCTTCCTTCCAGTGAAGACCTCTTGGAAGCCATGATAGAGTTTTGTCCCTTGACATGGTGTCATTCCGGAGCATTGTCCTCTTGGAATCCATGATCAAGAAGACTACAAGGATATTTTTTTGTGTCTCTGTAGCAACCTCGTTAAAAAATGAAACAGAGGCGACGAGCATAGTTCTTGTTTCTGTGTCAAGCTCATTAAAAAATGAAATAGTTTTCCCCCTCTCTATTTGAGTCAAGTCCTTCATCTAGTATTTGAAGCTTCATTTCATTCTCCTTTGCAGTTGGATGAAATGGAGCTTGGGGGGCATTTGCCTCAGCCTCTAGACTTCATGCTGAAGTTTGAGTCACTAGCTTCTTAAGCTGGGGGCTAAGTACCAACCATGCGTTGGGAAGTTGCAAGCATAGTTTTATATGGTTCAAGCTTGTGTAAAAATGAAACCACCTGCCTCAAGCATAGTTTCCTCTAGTTCAAGCTTGTCTAAAAATGAAACCAGGTCCAAGCATAGTTTTGTTTAGTTTTTAAGCTTGTGTAAAAATAAAATCTATCCCAAGCATAGTTTTGTTTTGTTTTAAATCTTGCGTAAAAATAAAAACAATCCCGAGCTTAGTCTTTGTTCATTCTCATGCTCGTAAATACATGAGAATAAGTTACCGAGCTTAGTATTTGTTCTTTCTCGTGCTCGTAAATAAGTGAGAATGCAACCAAGTATACTTTTATCACTTTTTCGGACTTGTAAAGGTTATACAAAAAAGGAACCCCCCTGGAGTCTTCTTTAAGCTCTTTTCAGACTCTCTAAACATGAAAAGATTGCCGAGCGATCTTTTTTTTTCACGCTCGATAAAGTATTTGAAGGAAGCGTCTGGTGAGTGATAATTTATCTCTTTTTCGGTCTCATCCAGACTATTTTACGAAAAAGGAACTGAGAGAGTTCTCTTTTAAGTGTTTTTCCAAACTCTATAATCATGAAAAACCTTCGAGTTTTCTATCTCTGGACTCGTTAAATAAACATTGACAGACCCGTAATGGGACCGAACCACTCCTTCTTAGGGTTCGTTAAACATACTCCGAGGGACTCGTCTGAAGGATGAGCTTACATTAACAAGCATATGTTATCCTCCTCAATCTTGCGTAAAAATAAAGAGGTACTCGCCAGAAATGGTGGGGGAACATTTGGGAAAGGGATATGTTTTCATCTTCGTATTGATTGGCAGTAAGTGTCGCTCTTGAACATGACAACCCCCTATTCATCATTTGAAGCCGGTTTGGGAAATCCATTTATCTCTCATTCGATTGGTTACAAGGTCATTCCCTGTGTCGTCTTTGAGTCAATGCTTCCAAATCCTTGGTCGTGTCGTTCATATGTTCAAGAGAAGTCCATTTGAAACCTATATTGAGTCAGTCATCTGCAGTTATCCATTCTCTCTATGTCGGCCTTCCCTATGTCCATTCCTAATCTGTTTCACCTTCAAAATCTTTTACTCATTTTGTGTCATTGATGGGGGATACATCAAGGCCCTCCTATGACGAGTTTTGTTCCGTCGACTTCAGCTCATTATCTGGAATCAAGACTTAGAAATTATTTGGTACCTTGGAGCTTGCATGCCTCAATGGCAAGTTTCCTCGCTTTCGACAGTGGGTTTACATCATTGACCTCTGATCGAAAGATTCCATCAGATGCTCGACTTCAACTCATTTATTCACACTCGATGGATTGCACTATGGTACCTTGGGAGTCATTGACATCAATGGTGATTTCCCTCGCACTTGTTAACGGTTTCATCAATGACCAGTAATCAAGTGGTTTGTACCATGTTCGACTTCAACACATGTAATCACATGGTTAGATTTGTACTTTGAGCGACGAGATTGAAGACCCTGGATATCATCTTTGTGATCCAGGTTGCGATGGAGTATGTATACTTTGCGACACATAAATTCACTATGTATGTCTCGTGGCTATGTCGTCTTGATTTGAAATTTTTGTATAGATCCACAGTGTATTCTGGGTGGCTATGCTATATTTTGATGGCATGGATCCATAGTGTATGATTGGTGGCCATGAACCAGGTCTACAATGTTATCCGTCTATGATCTGAGTATGGGAATTCCTACCTCAGAATTGATATATATGATATTCTGCAGATGCTTGGTTGTTCGTAGGTTTTCGGTTAGATGTGCTCCTGGTTCCCAACACACACATGCAGCTTACAAAGTCTATCGGTTGTCACTGGTTCCAACCTCATACTTTGGGGGGCATTTTGTTACCCATGATTTTGGTTATCATGATGATGTATTGATGATGGTGTACTCAGGCTCTTCATAGGAACTTTCTCCTGAGAAAAGTTACTTTCATCTCTTCCAGAAAACTCATTTTTGGAGACTGTTCGCAGGCTACTAGTATATTTGCCTGCGAGAATGTATGATTCTCGCAAGCTGCCTTAAGCTAGGGTGCGAGAAGCTCGCACTGTAATGAACTGCTAGGGTGCGAACTCTTTCTAAAGCAAGGAAAAAGATAAATTCTCGATGCTTCTAGAAGGGAATCTTCTAGAAGGATGAAATGGCATCCGAATTATTATCCTAGTACTGGATTCCATGATATTTTGGGATCATTCTTATCCAAGTGACTAATTCATTCTCTCCTATATATTGAAGGAATTCTCATGGAAAAGGTTAAGCAAACAAGGTTAAGCAAGATTCATTGGAGAATTAGTGAATGAATTGTATGAAGGATTGAAGCTACAGCAGCTAGGAGACACCAGCAAAGACATCATAAGGGTTTTGATCTTCTTCATGCAAGTGAGCAACTGTGTGTGTCAGAGCCAAGGGCCATCGAAAGGAAGTTTTCGACATCAAGGCTCAGGTTGTAATCTTTACTTTCCATCAATATGATACAGTAATATGTCCTTTTCCCATAAATCTATTTCCACTTTATTGTATAATTCCTTGATCATATACATAGATCAACTGTTGAATATATTGAGCTGTCTTCACTCCGATTGGTTTGAGTTGTCTTGGTCTCGACTGCATAAGAGCATTGGAGTGAAGCTGGAGCAACAAAGACCATAGGAAGCGATAATAAGGTATGCCATGTGTTCTTGCCTCCTATTTAATTCAATGGTCTAAATCTAGGGAAAGAGTCATGTTTTGTCTAGCTTTGTTCTAGATCCAGGTGGATCTAGGGAGATCGGTTAGTGTCCGCACCTACGGATTTATCCAATAACATGGCTTTAAAACTGTGAGAAGTGAAAGGAGGTCCCCCATCTGTAACTAATTCTCTAGGCACTCCAAATCTAATAAAGATGTCTTCAAATAGAAAATCTAGAACCGCTTCTTCAGTAGCTCTATGGAGTGCTTTAGCTTCCACCCATTTGGTCATATAATCTATGCAGACCACTATATAAACTTTTTGATTGGATGGGAGGTTAATGGGTCCTACAAAGTCTAAGGCCCATCTTTCAAATGGTTCGATTACTACCTGGGGATTTAATGGAATTTCATCTCTATGATTAGGTTGGCCCATTCTTTGACAGCTATCACAGGCCCGAACATATTTCTTTGCATCTTTAAACAATGAGGGCCAATAATACCCCATCCTGATAATTTTATGTGATGTTCTCTTATCAGCAAAATGCCCTCCACAAGGGTCATCATGACAATTTTTTAGTAGATCATAAACCTCATCTTCTCTAATGCACCTTCGGATTTCTTGATCAAGTCCTGTGTGGAAAAGACACCCACTTATCCAGCTATATTGAGCACTTTGTTGAATGATTCTTCTTTTCTCCTGGTGGGATAGGTGTGGTGGTAACTTCCCTGCAACCAAGTAGTTAGCGATGTCTGCATACCATGGTGAGTGAGCAGATACTGCAAATAGATATTCATCAAGAAAGGAATCATCTACTGGGGTATTATCATCAGGTGTTAGCCGA
>ML798084.1:172175-189251 GCA_009831015.1 Picea engelmannii
ACACCATAAGGGGTAAAATCATCCATAAAAATTTCCATAGAGTCATTAATCATATCAGAAAAGATTCCTATAACTGCTCTTTGAAAGGTTGTTGGTGCATTACATAGTCCAAATGGGAGGACTCTATAAGCAAAATTTCCCCAAGGGCTAGTAAAAGTGGTCTTATCTTGGTCTTGGGGTGCAATTTTGATCTAATTATACCCACTGAAACCATCTAAAAAGGAGAAAAATTTCTTCCCTGACAAACTATCTAACACCTGATCAATGAATGGTAACGAAAAGTGATCTTTTTGAGTGGCTTTATTTATGCTTCTATAGTCTACACATACTCTCCATTTCCCGTTTTTCTTAGGGACTATTACCAACAGGGAAACCCATTCACTGTCCGATATAGGATATATAAACCCTAGATTGAGCAATTTTTGAAGTTCTTCTTTAAGAATTTCTCTTAAATTAGGGTTCATTCGTCATTGAGATTGGCAGATCAGTCGATAATCTTCCTTGATATATATACGATGAGTACATAATTCGGGAGAGATTCCTTTCATATCTGTATAGTCCCATGCGAATGCTTCTTTATGTTCAAGAAGTAATTTCATTAATTGTTGTGTTTCAGCATCTGTCAGGTTGGGGTTTATGTTCAGTGTTTTGCCAGGTTCAATTTCTACTGGTATACTTTTAGAAGAGATGGTGGCTGATGTTTGAGGTGGGTTTTCAGAGTTAAGGTTTTCCTGGTTATCTGACTCCAAAAGTGCAACTAGTTGGTTATGAGTTTCTGGAGTCACGGAGGAAGGTTCACAAATAAAATTATTAATTACTTCATCCTCAGTGGCATCTTTAACGCTTAAGGCTTGTCCGATAGTCAAGATGGGTTGAGTATTTTGATCATCAAAGTCTACCCATAAAGAATTATCATTATCAATCAAGGGTGTAGCGTGAGGGTAGAGGGTAAGCTGTTTAGTCTCATATCCGTTGGAAATTTTCATTGAACTTGATCTACAGCTGATAAAAGCATCTGTTGTGGCTAGCCAAGGCCTGCCCAAAATTAGAGGGTTGCCCCCCAACTTTGTTTTAGGTTGTAATACCACAAATTCAGATGGATAATTCCAGGATTCCACTGAGATGATTAGGTCTTCAATGACTCCTTCCGGTTTGATTGTAGAATGGTCAACTAATTCTAGGATGGTTGGGGTGTCTCTAATTTCATTCTTCAGTTGTAACAGTTGTGAGGTTTCCAAAGTCATAATATTGATAGCAGCGCCTAAGTCTACCAGGACTCGAGGAATTATTGTTTTTCCAATTTTCACTGAGACGGTAGGATGGTCGGGATCGCCGTATTTAACTAGGGGAACTTTACCTAACATTAGTGTAGACAAATCACCCATGACATGAACTGTGAGGGGATCTTTAGTTTTCCTACCGGGTTTCTTAACGCAAATGTCTCGCATAGTCCTGGCATAAATTGGTACATCTCGTAGTGCTTGTAATAGTGGAATTTTGACATAAAGATTTTGTAATTCCCCTAGAAGATTGAAAGTAGGTGTCTCAGGCGTTTTAGTCAAAGTTAAACGCTCAGGAAATGGTGGTTTTGCTATTTCAACAACAGTGTTGGAGGATGATTGTACCTCTTCAGGTACATCATGCTTTTTTGGTTCCTCTTTATCAGAAGAGGTAACATCAACAATGATAGGTTCTACTATTTTCCCAGATCGTAAATGAATATCATTGCATTGCGTAGGGAAAAGAGAAAGTGTAGGCTGGTTTTGAATATCAATGCACTACACAACTTTATTATTGGGGTTAGGGTTAGGTTGTACAGGTAGTTGGGGCCTCATCATTTGATTGTTTGGTGGAGTACCTGATGGTAAGGAGAGTGGTTGCAGAAATTGTGATTGAGGTAATTGATATGGGAACGGGGGTTGTTGCCCTCTCCAATTTGGATTCCATTGGTTAAGGTAAGGTTGTTTTTGTGGAGACCAAGGAGTCCACATTGATGGATCTACAAAGGGAGGGTTAGTTTGTTGCATGGGTGGGTAATTCATTTGATTGAGGTATTGCATTTGATTATAGGGAGAGTAATTTGCTTGATTAAAAGAAGGATAGTTATTCCAACGATTAGAAGATGTAAATGTCATATTAGGATTCATACCTTGTCCCCATGGCTATAATTGTCTTCTCTGTGTCAACAGATAGATAGCTTCAGCTTCTTCATCAATTGGTTGTAATGCTGCCTTGATTCCTGGTAAAGAAGGGCATTGTTGAGTTTCATGATCCTTATCGCAGATGGTGCAGATTGGATTTTTGTCCAATGGGCATTCCCTTCGTGGGTGCTTGTCTCTGCATTTGGAACAAAAGATGGACAGAGCTACTTCTGCTTCGACTTGTTTCTTTTGAATCTGCAAGGTATCAATTTGTGAGGAAAAAGAGCTTAACATTTCAGTTTTAAAACCCTCAAGTGAATTACCTATTTCGGCTCTTGTTGCTCCTCCACTGGCTGATTTTTGAACTCTTGAAAATGTGGTATCCCTACTATTTGATCTATTCCTTGAAGCTCCTCTTGAACATCTTTTACATAGGTTAACAATTTCATCATATGATTCTTTAGATATGTCCCCTTTTCCAAGCATATTCAGCATATCTAGACAGTCATCCCTTACTCTTTTTAGTAATATTGTTTTAAGAATATCCTTACTTACATCGAGGTGACTGGATCTTTGTAGTCTACAAAGTCCTCTAGATTTTCATCCTCTTTCTGTATCATCTTGAATAGTTCCTCTCTTTTTTCTCTTGTTCGGCAATAGTCCTGGTATTTATGCAGGAATTTATGTTTCATCTAATCCCATGTTGTGATTACATGACCTCCAAGACTCATGAACCATCTTAGTGCATTTCCTTTCAATGTTGCTGGAAATAGCTTTAATTTTTTAGCATTGGAAATGTAATCATAACTTCTGCATAATATGTCAAACTCGAAAAGGAATTCATCAGGATCCTCTAAAGATAAACCATGAAAGTTAGGTAAAGATGAGAGTGGAATATTCTTCATGGGAGCTACCCCTCTAGGAAGATCACCAATAGGAAATACTAAGGTGGAAAAAGAGTTTTCATCATTTACCTCTCTTTCAGGACCTGCCTGTTTTTCATGATGCAGTTCTTCATTATACTCATCCTTGGTTTCTTCTGTTTGTTCCCCTGCTGCACTTGCTCAATCCTCAATGTTTCATGTTGGTTTATCAACTATCTCAGGACTCCAAATCTCTTTCCCTTCTTCAAAGTTTTCTTGAAAGGAAGGTTGGGATTTTGGTTTCCGAGAGCTTGGTCGCTGAGGAGCAACAGATTCAAATTTTGATATAATCTCGTCAATAAAAGTCTTTCTTCCTCCCCTTCCTCTACCCCTGCCACCTATAGGGTCATTTTCTTTGGGGTCTCTGCGTCCTCTCATGCAATCTTTATATCTGAAAGAACATAAGTGCTTTTGAAATCTATAATTGCCTTCCCCGGCAACGGCGCCAAAATGTTGGTGACTGTAATTGCTTATTAACTAAACAATCAAGTGTTACATAAATTGTCAACCCAGGGAAGTATGTTTATTTCAAAGGCAATCACACACTGTATATGCTCAATCTCAAAAGAAGTCTAGGGTTGTAGTAAAAGTACATTAATCACACCTTGCCTTGAAAAAAATGAAGTTCTACTTTGAATTACAGAAAAGCAACCTACCTATGTCAGAGTTCAAAGTTTAAGGAAATAATTATCCGAAGAATCCTGGATTACATTAATAAACAACAACCTAGGAAAGAAATATTTCAAGATACTGTAAAAGAAAAGACCAACTATTCTGCAACAGAGAACAAGACCCTATTCCCCAAGCAGGAATCTTCAGCACCTGTTTCCGACTACCACACTTTCATGAACTCATTACTAATCAAAATGATTGACATGTATTGAAGGCTAATTATCTCATAACAGAGAACATGACCCTATTCCCCAAGCATGAATCTTCAGCACCTATCTCTGATTATCACACTTTCATAAATTCATCAAACAAAATTACCAATCAGAATGATTAACGGTTACCCAAGCATGAATTATATGAAAACAATGTAACAATCAATAAAGTAGAGTTTCAGCAAAACAGAGTTCAGTAAAGTAGGGTTTCAGCAAAACAGAATTTGATCAAGGCGTGAACAAAAATAATATTAACACACTACAAAACTAATGGGTGAATCTTGTGAAGAAGGTGGGCCCTCCCTTCTTACAAGATTCCCCGGAATGAAAGGAACTAGGAAGGAATGCTCAAAATAATCTTTTATTCATCTGTCAACTATATCATGTTACAATGTCTAAAGTGAACACGTCCTTCTTTGTAATTTCTTTCTAGCCAAAAAGGATCCCCTCTAATGATGATTTCCCCTTATTTAAAGAGGAGAATCCCCTCAATACAATTGATCATCAAATTACATGTGCACATATGAATCCTATTCTTAGTCAGATCTAATCTTCTATACTGGAATAGGATATCCTGATCTCCCGTAACAGAATGCTATTACAATAGTTGGACTGTTGCGGCTGGTGTAACAACTTATTTATTTATCTTCTTGTTACTGTTGTTGTATACTTTTTCAGCATCGCAAATCACAGATTGTTTCAGCAACGGGATTTGCATTCTGACTGTTTCAGCAACGTGGTCTCAAGCAGCAACAATGGTTATGCCAGCTTAAGGTGTGGCTGTTGTGGCCAGTGTAACATCTCCTTCTTACTGTTGTGTGAATTGTTGTTTAAGAGCCGCAAACCACAGACTGTTTCAACAATGGGGTTTGCGTGCTTTTGACTGTTTCAGCAACGGGCCTTCAAGCAGCAACAACAATCTGCAGTTCGAACTGTTTCAGCACTATATATTTCTGATTGATGGTTAAGTATAAGAGTAATGTAAAATTACATGTAAAACAAATTAAACATATAGCAAAGAGAAGAGACATTATATACCTTTGGAAATATAGGGTAAGGTGATAATGTAAGCTTAAATGTGAGTGAAAAAAGGATGTAATGGTAGAAAAAAGTGTGAACAAAAAGGTACATTATAGGGTCCTAACAGTAACGTCTCTCCCATGGAGCATACGTCAGAGATAAATAGTTGACCATCGGTTGAGAAACGTTACCATACGTCGGTATGATGATGTATGGTAATGTCGCTCCCATAGCGTCCATGTAGTGGAGACCGATGAAATGGGACGTTGAAATACTGATGTCTCTGACATTGCTGTAACGACAACTATATGGGGTTTGGATAGTCAAATCTGATATGACAAGTGTCTGCATGAAGTGTCACAATAGAGACGATAGCTATGGCATCGGAAAAGTGACGTCATGTGAAACGACGTTTGAGGGGGTATGTTGTTTGTTGTTCTCCCAACAATATAAAGTGGCAATTGTGTCGAACGCATCATCGGAATTTGAAACAAATGTACTAGTGGTATGAGTCTAGACCCACATTGTTATTATTATTTTGGGTAGAAAATTCTATAGGATCCAAAAGGTAGTGATGCCTACTGTTATTTCTTTAATCTCTACTAAGCAATGCAGTAAGCTCATTTCACAGACTGGGAAGTTCGTCTTCTTTGTGATCCGTGATCACACTAAGAGGAAGGTCGTCGCTGCATCCATGGCCTCGACACAACACCTCTCTCTGAAACAAAAGAAAGTGGATGAGATCGTGGAATAACACATAGACATATTCATCTCACCTACAGGGGTACCGACACACTGCCAAGTCAAGCATGCAATTGATCTGATCCTCGATGCACCTCTACCTAATGGACCAGTCTATCGATGCTCGTTGATGGAGAATGATAAAATCAGGCATTAAATCCAAGAGATTATTCAAAAGGGGTACATCAAACCCAAGTCCTCCCCTCGTGGAAGCCCAATTGTACCGGTTCAGAAGAAGGATGGGACTTGGCGACTCTGCATTGATTACAGAGCCTTAAACAAAGCCAAAGTCAGAAACAACTACCCCATTGCTAGGATTGATGACCTTCTTGACCAAATCAAGGGGGAAAAGTTCTTCAGCAAGATTGACCTAAAGTCTGGCTACCACCAGATTCCCATTGAACCAACTGATGTATGGAAGACAACCTTCAAGTCTGAACAAGGTCTCTATGAATGGCTAGTCATTCCCTTTGGATTAACAAATGCACCAACCACTTTCATGAGGTTGATGGATGATGTATTGAGACCCTTCACCAACTCCTTTGTGGTAGTATATCTGGATGAGATCCTCATCCTCAGCAAAACGTGGGAGGATCACATGCAACATATTCAACAGGTTTTGAGCACTCTGCGGTAGCACAAGATTTATGCCAACTTGGAAAAATTCTCTTTTGGCATGAACAGGTTCCAATACTTGGGCTACATTTTCAATGATAATGGGGTACATGTTGATATAGCTATGATCCAAGTCACCTATGACTGGACAACCCCGACCACACTGAACGAGCTTCAGAGCTTCTTGGGACTAGCCAGCTTCTACCAACAGCTCGTGTTAGGATTCTCCCATATTGCATGGGCCTCATATTGCATTGGCCCTTAGCCATGTGACCAAGGGAAGTGGTAGGGACAATTTCATGTGGGGGAAGGAGCAACAACAAGCATTCGATGATCTGAAAAATCACTTGTGCTCAGTTCCAGTACTCTCTTTTCTCGATCTGCAACAACCATTCGATATTGAGACAGATGCATCTGACTATGTTGTGGGAGAAGTTCTCACTCAACAGGCATCCAATGGCATACCATAGTGATACACTCTCCAATATTATCCGGAAATACCCCACCTATGACAAGGAAATGTATTCCATTGTACATTCATGTCGTTAATGGAAACATTACATTCTAGGGAAAGAGATGATCATATACACTAATCACAAGCCTTTGAAGTTCATACAGACACAGGGGAAATTACAGAATGACTACCATCAGAAGTGGTCCACCTACATATAGCAGTTCCATATCAACATCAAGTATAAGACATGTATCTCCAATCGTGTCGATGACTTCCTCAGTTGGCCTCCTGTGGCTGCACTCATCATTGTGCTACATTCCTATGGACATGAAGCATCTGAGTGGCCACAACTTTATCAGCAATATCCGAACTTTGCCACCAAATATCAACTCTTGGGTACAGGAACAACTATCATTGATTTCCACATTCAAGATGGACTCTTATGCCACCTGGGCCATCTCTGTGTTCCTACAAGCGAGCATGCAAAGTTGATTTGGGAAGCCCACTATAGTCGGGTGGCAGGACATTTTGGCATAGAGAAAATTGTGGTCGTTCTTCAGAAACATTTTTATTGGACAAAACTTCAACATGATGTCAACAAGTATATCAGATCTTGCATTGCCTATGCCATTTCCAAGCCAACCAACAAGAAGCAAGGATTATACACCCCTCTTCCTATTCCCGAGAATCCTTGGGAATCCATCTCAATGGATTACATGTCTGTCTTTTCGGAACATCTCAAATCCTCTTTTAAAGAATTCCTTTTGTTGGATAGGGTCATACTTGGTATATTTTGGGATGACCTTTTTTATCTTTGTTTGATGTGGAATTTCTACTTCTACACTATTTTTTTCACCTCCTCTACTAACACTATTAATATTATAACCCTCTATGTTAGGCATAGTTCTGGGTTCAAAATTTATTGGGTTGGAACCTCTTTTCCTAGCATGATCTTCCCATTTTGCAATAAGTTCTGGACAATATTTTTTAGCATGGGTATTATTCCTACAATTTTCACATGAAGGTCTCCTTGGGAGAAGACAGTCTCTCTCTCTAAGTGTCCCTACTCATCACAAATGTATCAACAAACTGGTCCTCTTCCACCAGCTCTTCCTCCCTGGTATCCTCCTCCGCCTCCATGACCCCTACCAGGTCCTTGAGATCCTTCATTGACCTTGAATGAAAACCTATCCAATATGTCCACAAGTGCATCCAGAGCTCTGCACTAATTAGTGTTGTGAGAAGGTGAACCATAGAATTCACAATACATGTTATTCTACACAGGAGTGTACTTCTGTAATATTGGACAATGCCTCAAATATTGTGTGTGACTTATGCAAATTTTCCAATACTCGGTACTCTAACCTCCTTGATTATTCGGGAAGGCATGGTATTGAACAAGCCCCATGGAATGGCACTATAGCACCAACTTGTGTAAATATTCCCACTAGTCCAACTGGTGGAGGAACTATATTAGAGTTCCCTATACCCCTTAGTCTCAGACACTCATTAGCTAGATGAACTTTTGTATAACATCCTGTACACAAGACTTGCAGTCGACCTACTTTCGGAAGGGTCAAGTCTTTCATTTTATCAATCAACGTATATATTTGGCCCTACAATTGTGCAATATAAACATCCTCTTGAGGTCTCATGACTCTTAAGTTCCTACTCCAGTGCTTCTCTCAAAGTATATATCCTTCGTTGAGTTAGAGGAATATGTGTCAAAGGTAAAAACCCTTGAATGAACCATTCTCTATGATGATCCTCATGGATAGGGAGTTCTAATATACTTGTCAGATATTTAAACCTTTGGTTGTACTGCCAAGTAGACTCACCATCCCTTTTCTTTATCTACCGCAACTCGAAGAAAGCTTGTTGTTCTAACTGAGGTAACCAGAATTACGCTATAAATATTCTCTTCACTTGAGTGAGAATGAAGGGTTTCCCCTAATCCCCTGGTTAGATTTCCTTCATGTACCATTTTAGAGTCTAACCTCTCAAGGTACTATGAAATTCAACTAACTTGTTTGCATCTAAAGTTCTGCGATACAACTAGATGGCTTCACATAGAAACCAATGTTGTTTAACATCCTCATCACATTTTCCCAAAAAAATATGGTATCAAGTGAGGGATCATGCATGTTGTTTCATCATTGATGGATTTAGAAAGCCTACTAAAATTTACCTCGACAGTGTTGGTTTTCACAGAACTAAAAATATTTCTACACTTCCACTACTACTACCACTCGAACATGCTATACTTGCAAGATTAGAATTAACAGAATTGACATAAATATTTGTTGTATAAATTACCATATTTATGGATGGCACTATGGGAATGGGTGATTCAAGGCTGGTTCCTTTGCCTCCAGAGAGAATTTCTTTGATTTGGGGGGTCTTGTTGTTTGTAGTGTTATTATAACATCTTGAAGCAATCCAACACCTTTAGGCATTGCAGGTTTTGATTCTCCCACAACTTCTTCAGGGCTTCCAACTGAGTATTCTTCTTCAGTGGTGGCGTTTATCTTTATTCTTTCATTTTTCTCTTATGAACTTCCTTCTTCTTATCTTCTTCTTCCATAACCTTCACCTCTTTCACCAAATATCTCCTTCAACCATCGGTTGTCCAAATTCCTCGTCTCTTCAACTCCCACAACTATTCTAACTCTTTATTATGAATACTCTCAAATATGATCTCCTTCCATGATTGATCAGACCTATTCATCACTTTTATCATCTTTTTATGCCACCTCTTCTCAAGAACAACAACCCTCTTCTAAGCTCGTTCATCTCTTGCACTTTTCTTTTGACGACCCCCCATATCTCCCAGAAAATATTCCTTGAACTAACTCATGAACCCTCTCCTAAATATCCCTCCCTAGAGTACAGTGGTTTAGGCTACCATATCACCCAAAGGAAAATGTGACATTCCTTATTCCACTAATAAAACCTTGATACACAAGGATATTTCCGATAAAAGTCGTCCTCTAGCTCCTTCTCTAAATATTGCTTCAACTTTTGAGAAGGCTTAATGATTTCCCATGGTGAATTTGATAATATAACCCTTTAGAAAAATATGCACCCAAAAATCCACAGCTCAAGAAATCAGATGATCTAGATGGTGAAGATTTTCTAAACCCTCAACGGTCTAGTTATATTTCCTTTTGAATCGATCTTTCTATTATGGTGCTTCTTGTAGGTGATATAACCATTGAAATACCTCCTCTTGGA
Source organism: Picea engelmannii (assembly GCA_009831015.1). Classification (NCBI taxonomy): domain Eukaryota; kingdom Viridiplantae; phylum Streptophyta; class Pinopsida; order Pinales; family Pinaceae; genus Picea; species Picea engelmannii. Next base: position 182,188 of record ML798084.1, read on the forward strand.
ACCTAATCCAAAATATTTTGCAATGGTCACTAGCAGGCTCTGAACAAAACATCGTACTTTGCACAACCCTAAAGCTTTTGTGCCTCAACTCTGCTTGCTATATGAACGCGTTGCACCTTCTTTCCCACTAATCCTCAACATCATATTTGTAAATATGATGAGGCATCCTCTAAAAAATAACTTTAAATCTCAGGTCCCCACAATGGAACCATTTTTTGGTGCAATATTGAGACCAAGGTTCTCTAAGGTTTCCAACAAAAGGCATCGATGTAGTCTAGATATGTTCGCATATTCATCCTTTTGAAAGGGAAAGAATTATCACCTAGGCACAACCGAGACTTGGAAGATGAAGTGAGTTAGAGAGTGCGCAACATCATATTTACCTTATCATAAATTAAATACATATGACAAATCCCAAAGATATCCACAAAAAAACAATCACATACCTAACCATTCAAGAAAGAAGAAAATGCATAACAAAAACAAGTAATTGTGTGATAGAATCGTAGATTCATACACAACAAATTAGACCATCACAACAAGAAATTTTAGGTCCCAAACCATTCCATTATGTTATCAACAATATTGTTGAGTGTCTTACAATAGATCTCTATGACTCATGCATCAGTCTCTGCAACAAGATCTAACCTGGTAATCCCCATTACAGACTCGATGTTTGACTGCAGAAGCATAGTTTTGTACACAACAAAAACCCTTACAATATCTTATCAAGACTAGCTCAATCCCAACAATAAAAACAACAATCCTTTCCCCGTTACATAGCTACATATTTATACATTTTTCTTGGATTTAGATTCTTTATTTCGCTACTTTACTGGCTATTTCCCTGCATGCGCTTGATGCTCTTGGCCTTTTTCACTACTCATCTAGATGGTGCATGGAATTTTTGACATTTTCTATTGTTGTTATACCTTCAGATAACTCACTGTCATCTAACTATTTTCACCGCTTCTTTTCTTCCAACTAGAATCTATCGCTTTCCCTAAAACTTCAGTATTTTCAAAAGTGGAGGGCCCAACAACAAGTACTTCACCAAATTGGATCTCAATTTATGATACCTCATTGTATGTGTTAAAGAATAAGACACCTATAATACCACCTTCAAGGAAAGGAAAGATCTATATGAATGGTTAGTCATGCCTTTTGGTTTACATTTATGCAATTGATGAATGATGTATTATGCCCCTATTTAGATTCATTTGTAATAGTGTATTTTGATGACATGTTTATTTATAGCTCTACCTAGGAAGAAAACATATTGCATCTTATACAAGTGTTAGAGACTCTAAAAAAGTATCATCTAATGTCTAACCTTAATAAATGTGATTTTTTTAAATATTCATTAGTGTATTTGGGAGATGTGATTGTTGGAGGGGAACTCAAGGTAGATCCCACAAAAATAGAGGGGAACTCAATATAGATCCCACAAAGATGAAGATCATCATCAAGGTAGTTCCTACTAATGTTGTTGAAGTTGATATATTTTTGGGGGTAGTGCAGCAGTACCTATGCAAGTTCATAGCATCCCTTTCAACAACAATTGCACCACTCCATGCCATAATAGCGGGTGGTAAGAGTTTACAATGGTAAAATAATTAGAAAAAATATTTTGATAAGAAAAAATGGAAGATTCGTTAAGAACCAATCCTTTTATTGTATAAATTGTAGAATCCATTCGAATTGAATATGTATGGGAGTGGATATTCTATGAGAGTGGTTTTGATGTAGGGAGGTAAGTCAATATGCTATCATTTTGAAATTTTCCATGGGGGAGGCTTGGACTACCCTATTTATGATACGGAATTCTATGCCTTGGTCAAGATGATAATATATTAAATCATTATCTCATGGGTAAGGAAACCATTATCCACAAACTATAGTGTTTTTACGACCAAAGAAAGGTTAAACAAACAAGACATTACAAGTTGATGGGTTTTTTTCAATAGTTTCATCTAGTCATCAAATATAAGAAGGATGAGACTAATGATTTGGAAGACACACTTTCAAGACCACCCACATCAAATATTATAGATTTAGGATATCTTATAAACATGGATACTTTTATCCATGATGCATACAAGGAATCATACACAAAATATGAGGAATTTAAAGAGGTGTTTTAGTAGCTACATGGCCTAAATTGAGTAGAAGAATGTGACAATATGACTAAATATCATATCCAAGATGGGTTTCTCTATGAGATAGAAATTTTTTATTTCCCTAAAGGTGAAAGATTGCATCTTATCGTAGAGGCTCACACCTCCTAGGTTGCAGGACATTTTGGTGTTGGAAAGATAGTGGCCAACTTGCAAAGGTACGTGTATTGGTCCAAAATGAAACAACATGTAGCTAGATATATTAGACGATGTGTGTTTTTTGTACCAACAACATGACCAATAAGCCTAGTAATAGAAAGAAAGGTTTATACCATCCCTTACCTATACCCACTCGACCCTAGAAAATAATTTCTATGGATTTTGTGGGTGGTTTTCCAACAACCAACTAGGGACATGACTACCTAGTCATGGTAGTTGATAGGTTCAATAAGATTTGCATTTTTATTCCTTGTAGAAAGACCATAAAAGGACAATAATTGACAAACATATTCTTTGAATAGGTCTCGGTACACTTTGGGATACTAAGGAACATCATCTCAAATAGGGATACTAGTTTTCTCAATGCCTTTTATACTACACTTTGGGAAAAAATGGACACCAAGTTAAATATATCTACAACATTCCATCTAGATATAGATTGGCATACAAAAGTAATCAACAAGACATTGGTTCATCTTTTTAGGGGTTACACTATAAGAAGCATCTAAAGACCTGGGATGGAAATATGATCTATACTCAACACTCTTATAATAGAGAAGTCCATACTTCTATCACTAAGTCCCCTTTTCAAACTCACTTTCGGTATTTTCCACCTTCACCCTTTGATGTTGTTTATGGACAACAAGGAGGAGTGAGGAAAGAAATCATAGGCAAAGCATTGAAAACTAAGAAATTTGTTGAAATATTAGGAAGATCCATTTGGAATTACAAGAGACATTGAAGAAGTTAGAGGAAAAGTATACATGTCTACACATAACTAATAAAACATTCAAGGTGGGAGACAAAGTTTGGTTTGGGTAGAACAAAGAAAGCCTATAGGGACGTGATAAGAAGATCAAATCTTTGTAGTGAACCTTTTTGAGTTATTGGAGAAGGTGGGTGATAATTCCTATAGACTCAATTAACCCCCATATATGTGCATTTACTTAGTAGTGAATGCCAAAAATCTATAACTCTATGAGCCTTCCATGTTGGATTTGGAAACAAAGGAGCAGGTCCTACCTACCATAGAGGAGTTAGCACAAGAATCTTAGGAAGATATAGTTTTCCATAGTAGGTCAAAAAATAAAAAATAAAATTGTCGCATGACCTTTGGTAGATTGATTTGAAAGGAAAACTTCCACACAAGGAAAAATGGTACTCCAAGGGGAAGGTAGAGGAAAAATCTCATCACCTCATTCAGTAAAATATTTTGGGGGACCAGAATTCTCCCTAAATCGAGAGGTATGATCTGGAATGAATCATTATAGAAATTTTCATATATCTTGGTACTTTCTAGGTAGAAAAACTAGGAGAATTAGCTTACAGGGCCCATTTTAGTGTCAGGTCTAGTTTGGAGTTTTGGCATCGAAAACCTTCTAGATCCATTTTGAGGGATCGAACGTACTTTTTTGGGTCAAAACTTTATGAGCATAGATATAGCGCCTCGACATTGTTTTACATATGAATACCTTTATAATAGTGTGATATCTCTCAATAAGAGTTTGCATGTGGAATTTATGCCTCCTGCAAGTTGACCTACCTTGTTTACCAGCATGGTACCAAGTGGATGCCTTGCCAACCCCCATTACTCATGTGTGGGGCTAGCCACATGTATACTTTGAAGAAGATTCTATAAGGTTCAATAAGACTAATTTAGGGTTGAAGTATGCAAAAACCCTAACCCTAGACAAAATATGTTAAATAACAAGCTTCCAAGAGGAGAGGGAGTTCGATTATTTTAGCATTGTACTTGTTCCATAGTTGAAAAGAGCATTTAGGAGTGATATTTGAGAGCATAATAGAGGAAGAATATTTTGTAGTAGTGTCAAAGAGAACTACATCATGAGTGTCTCTTTCTTTGTATTTCAAAAATGAAGAAAAAAGATAGGCTTCATCTTCTTGCTAGATTTTCTTTCATTTAGGGTTTACCAAGATACATTTTGTGTTTATTTGTGTGGATGGTGTGTTCATTTCCTTGTTCTTTCATTTTCATAAATTTGAGTAAAAGTCTATTGATAATAAATTTGAGATCTGAAGAAATAATTCCACAATTTATACATAAGTTATTGACATCCCAAGAAAATCCAGTTGGAAATGTTCAATAAATTTACTATTTGACCTTCTATGTACAAAACACATCTCTTTTAATAAATGCACCATTAAATCTCTATGGACGTTGTCTAACTGTTATAAGTTTCGTTTTTGTAGTCTCAATTCGGCTACACAAATCTTCACAAAATCAATATTTTATGTTGTTTAAAATCCATTTTTGAATGCAGAAATAGATTGAGCATGCTGGAAAACCTAAGGGCACTAGGCACAGATCTAACAATTCCTCACCAGAATTTGGGCAAATAACCCTGGAAAATATCGTTGGAGAAGAACCAAAACTTAGAACATTTACACTACCACAATCTCTATCAAGTTTTATATAATCAAACTAGAAAATCTATTGTCTAACTAGTTAGAAATGCTCAAGAAGATCTCTATTAGTCTTTGTATTTCAAAAATGAAGAAAAAAGATAGGCTTCACCTTCTTGCTAGATTTTCTTTCATTTAGGGTTTCCCAAGGTACATTTTGTGTTTATTTGTGTGGATGGTGTGTTCATTTCCTTGTTCTTTCATTTTCATAAATTGGAGTAAAAAACTAGTGATAATAAATTTGAGATCTAAAGAAATAATTCAACAATTTATACATAAGCTATTGACATCCCAAGAAAATTTAGTTGGAAATGTTCAATAAAGTTACTATTTGGCCTCCACATCTCTTTTAATAAATGCACCATTAAATCTCTATGGACATTGTCTAAGTGTTCTACTTTTTGTTGTTTTAGTCTCAATCCGACTACACAAATCTTCACCAAATCACTATTTTATGTTGTTTAAAATCCATTTTTGAATGCAGAAATAGATTCAGCATGTTGAAAAACACTCGAGCACTAATCACAGATCTAACAATTCCTCACCATATTTTTGACAAATATCCCTGAAAAATATCCTTGGAGAAGAACCAAACCTTAGAATATTTACACTACCACAATCTCTATCAAATTTTATATAATCAAACTAGAAAATCAATTGTGTAACTAGTTAGAAATGTTCAAGGTGGTCACTATTAGGCCCTCTATGTGCAAAACACATCTCGAATGCCTTTCTCCTCCTATTGCACTGATAATGTTCTCGATATAAATCCATTGAATTTCACCATTGAATCATTACTTTTAATAAATCCACCATAAAGTCTTCAAGTTTTATGTCCTCAAACGAGGGATGTAAAATCTATGAAATGTTTTAAAAGCAAATATCGTCCAACTCCTCAAACAATTTAACCTAGAACTTTAAAATCTATTGATGCTCATCAAACAATTTGACCTAGAACTTTAAGCAAAGCCGGGGATTAAAAGTGAATATGAACAATATTAAAGCAAAGACAAAAGCGATGATTCTATTCTTGTCACGGGGAGATGGGCCAAATACATTAGCGAAGCATGTATTCTTCCCACTGTTTGAAAAGTTCACAGAAAATGAAAGAAAAATTCTTCAAATAATCTCAATCGGTTGCCCAAGGGGCGATCCAGAAGAACGCATTATTCGATAGCAACATTTCACATCAAATACATTTAGGTTTTGTAGGCGAATACATGCTTCAAGCCAATAAGTTGTGCATATGTGTTCAACGGCGGCGATGTCAAATGTCGCGGTCGAATAATACGTTCGGCGAAATCGCCTATTCGACAACCAATCGAGATTTCTTTTACGAACTTTTGTTTCAATTTCTGTGAACTTTTCTTACAGTGTGAAGCCTGTAATATTATTCGACGTTAATGTCTTTGCCGAGTGATATCGTGGATTCTCCCATAAACCAAACCCTATCCTCAATTTGCGGATTGAAAAAAGCGTACAGTCGAAAAACGATGACGTATTATTTCTTTCGCAAGTTCGGACGCATTAATGCCGTCCAATAAAAATTGGGTACCGTGTCATCGACGCCTCGGTCGACTTAAAACTGACGTCATCAGACATGCGAGCGTTTGTGGTGCTTATTGTTACAGGAAGGATGATTGTGAAGGTATTACAAGATTAGGAAGTCAATATCAAAAACAAGACAGATAGCAGCAATGCTGGATATTCTGTGTCTGTGTCTCTACATAAAAGGAAATTTATTAAAAACACACGTCCCAGGTGTCTCTACATAAAAGGAAACAGCTTACCCATAAAAGGAAATTTATTAAAAACAGACGTCCCAGGGTGAAACAGGATATATCTTGTTAGGTCCAGAGGTTTATACCTATTAAAAACTTTCAGATTAATAAGTTTTTTAATTAAAACATGTAAATTGCGTAAAATTTAATGATAGAAGAATATTTTTGTTAGTGTACACAAATTTAAACTTTGGCCCATGTCATTCTGTTTTTGTTAATCATTAAAATGTCTAATTAATACAGATTATGAAGGTATGCATACCCTAGCCTCCTCTGGATTTGAACCTATGACCTCTTAAGAGGAAACACATGTTCTTAACCATTAGGCCCACTCAGGCTGTATGACAAGCTGCATCGTTTGGGCATTCTTCGACCACGGGTTAAATCTGTCACATGGTTTGGGTTCAAGTTCGGGTTCAGCAAGGATTAGGTTCGATCCGGGTTCGAATTTTTGGATGAGGTTTGGATGAGGTTCAACTTCAGGTTCGACTATATACATTTAATATATATATATATATATATA
>ML798084.1:195075-226856 GCA_009831015.1 Picea engelmannii
TTCCAAGAAACCAAATACACATTGTATATTCTCCTGGAAATTTACAGTGTTCCCGCAATTGAACCAAGGAAACACACGAACAAAATTGAAGCTGAGATACGAGGAAAGGTCGAAATCTGTGCGAGGCCGAGTGCATATTGTTTCGTATGAGATATTTTGAGGATGCCTACTAATGCCATTAATTGACCCCAAAAGAATTCAAACAGAAGTATAAACGATGGGAAAATAAGAGAAGGGTTGAAGGAAAATCGAGGCGGGAGATACTATCATGGTAGACAGGTTGAATTGGATTACTGTTCATGCACATAGAGCATCATCCAGGAGGAGCCCCCATGTATATGCCTTCACTGCTGTGAGGAAGGCATTGGTCTTAGAAGAAATTATTAAATGCTAGTAAATAAGAGGTCACATTTACCAACTCCAAGGCTATCGTCGTTGAAATAAGACATCAATGTTTAGAACAAATTAATAAATGAAATAAATGAAAGGTTACACTCTTTGTATCCAATCAAATAGAGGAAATTTTGTTTTTTTAAATAATTTGAAATATAATATTATGTAAAAAGCTTTTTAAAACTATAGAAACACTGCATAAATTTTTGGTCAACAATAAATTAATACTTAATCAATGAGCGAACTCATTCCGATATACTACCTTTAGTATGTATAATAAAACGAGTGTTGTCTTGCCTTCTTATATTTTGAACTTTTAACTTAATCCATGTGGAATCAAATACAGATAGCATAATCAAATCACTATAAACATACATAGTTATTTATTTACAACTTAAATCCATCTATGAGATTCATTAAATAAATTTAGCTCAAAAATCATATAATATCTCCTAAATGAAGCTCAAAAATCATATAATATCTCCTAAATAAAGGCCTATTAGCTTTTAATGAAGACAATCCTAAGGTTTAGGGTTTAATATTTTAAAGATAATGCATTTAACATCTTATTCATTGAAAAGAAATGTGAATACATAATCATCAAGGTCCTCATTAGCTTAAGAGATTAATTCATTACTCACCATGCTTTTTGAGTGCTCATTTAAATATGCATAGTTACATAACCTATCCCAAAACCTTCTTAAGGTAAACACAACTAATCTTGATACCAAATCATGGTATAAACTATCATATGGAAAAGGTAAACACCTTTTAGCATCCTTTATAATCATTCACATGTGTTACAAAATAATTTATGCACAACATACACATGTTATCGAGGGTATGGGAAAAATGGATCACATCATTGGGAAAATCGATCACCGTCTTAAGGTAAACACAACTAATCTTGATACCAAATCATGGTAAAAACTATCATATGGAAAAGGTAAACACCTTTTAGCATCCTTTATAATCATTCACATGTGTTACAAAATAATTTATGCACAACATACACATGTTATCGAGGGTATGGGAAAAATGGATCACATCATTGGGAAAATCGATCACATCATTTCTTGAAAGAGGCCAATGCAAGTAACAAAGAGAGTTAAAGCTCGTTAAATATAATCATTTGAAATCATTGCCATAATCTATAAGTGTTCTTTATCACACTCTACAACTACTACCTATTTAGACCATCAATTGCATCATTAAAACCCAAAATGTTCCCAAAAGAGAGCCATGCAAACCACTATACGAACTACCCATGAGTCCTCTATGGGAAATTAGCATACATGTGGGTTGATCATGAATTTCCCATGGACAACCATCGTGTATCATGCCACAATCCTTCATAAAAGTAATGGGCATTTCCTAATTTTCTTAGAAAACTTTGGAATCAAGACTTTAAAGGATACAAGAGATATTTCAAGGTAAACCACTAAATGAGGGTTCATTTCAAAGAAATAATCCCAAAACATTTAAAAAAACCACTAAAAAAACACTAGGAAAGATGGTATGCATCTACAAGAAATAGGTTTCCAAAATTCCAATTTTTGAAACTAGACTTCTTAACAACTTAATAAATTGATTCTTAGATACCATAATTTCCAAATGATAATCTTAAGAGAACAAAGGACCCATTCTTCAATGCCATTCTTTTTTCAAACACTTAATTTACATGCTTTCCCAATGTATCCCCATGCCCATATTTCAAACTAGTTAATTATAAACAACCATTATACTCATGAACATCTACAGGAAGTTCATAGCAATTTCTCTTGATCATTCATAACTTTATATTATTTAGCATAAAAGAATGATTTCATAATGAAGGAGAAGGAGGAAAATAACATATGTTATTCACAATCCAAGTACTAAGTTAACTAATTGGGTGTGAGAAATCATCCTCCCAACCATTGGCAATATTTTGTGAATGCCACACACTCGTTGGGATATGAGCTCACCAAGGAAAATGAAAAAAATTCAAGACTCCCAAGTCATTCTTCCCATTTTTAAATGATTCCAGGATCAACTGAGAAATTCATTATTGAGTTCTTTAATTGGTGTTTGTTAGAACAATTTTTACACTCTACTACCCCATATAACATCTAAATACACCTCCTTCTCTACTCTCTGATACCTCAAAAATAATCTTCATTTATGCTTTCTTCATTAAGTGTAGAAAGAGTCTAAATCATTGTCTACTTTCAGTTTTACTCTTTAGTACAATTTTTCTTTTTGAACAACTTTTTATTCTTTAATTTAACTAAAAATTTTCAACAATATATAGAGGTTTAAGAGGATATGTCCCTACTTACTTTTAGTCCTCATTGTCAATATACAATCAAGTGCGAGGCTATTTTTTCTTCATGAAAACCTCTATTTTTTCTTCAAGAATTGTTTTTTCAATCTCTCTCCCCATTCAAACTTCCTCCTTTGCATGAATACATGTTTTGTGAATGAAGAGCTCGCTCCCATTCTTTTCTTCATTCCATGAAAATAGGAGTTGGTTGCTTCAAGAGAAGAGGTAATTACTTGAGGTAATTAATTCATCCACTTTCAAATCTCCCTCTCATTTAACTAGGATTCTAATCCAATTGGGATACATAAGTTGTTAGTTCATATCCTAAAAAAAAATGAGGATACACAAATCTTACCTAGTATGATGGGTCACCTGTCTCAAGCATGAGCTATATGCCTTATTGCCTTCTTCATCTTGGTAGAATCCATATACCATCCAAGTCTTTCAATGGCCTTTTTCTTATGCAAACATTATTTATTTCATGCCTTTCAATGGCCTTTTTCTTATGCAACTTATCTAGTAATACGGTTCATGTAACGTCCATATTCACCCTAGGCTAGGCCACGTCACACAACCTCAAATTTTGTAGCTATGAGTCAACCAAAATATAACATCCCCAACATACTACTAAACAATGTTACACTAAAATTTCACTTCACAAATTCCACTTTACACCCAAGTTTGTGTAGTTTAACCAGAATTAACTCGCTCAGACTAAGAATGAGTCTCACCACACAAATTATAACAATGGAAGAAACTTAAATAACTATGGGAACCAACATACTAATCACACATCACAACTGTGCGCACAATTATCTTGGCGTCCTGCACCAACTCTGATTTCCTTGTGCATGGAATCTAATTCTTTGTCCACAGACACAAATCCCAACCTCTTGATGCACACAAGCTACAATCCTGTACACCCAATGAATCAATCCTCTTCTTGATGACTCATAACCAAAATCACAAGGTTAAATTAACAGGAAAGACTATCCTTATTGGTCATATCCACACACAACTAAAAATACAGGCTATAAGCACCATACTTACATGTGCAATCAACATTAAACATAATAACAAAAAATACCTATATAAAACAACATGCAATAATTAACCCATGTCAAACATAGATAAACAAGCACACAGTAACAAGGAAACACATAAAGAAAAATTATCTTTTATGAAGTCAACAACTACACGCATAACTCAGACGTTCCTCCCAGCCATAGACTATTGCTCATAATATTTTAGCAACATGTCACCCCCGAGTTGGGGCTTAACTCCACCAAGGAAAAATAAGTTCCTAGAGACAAGATAAGGTCTGATTGTCAACAAAAATGCTCAGTCCTAGGTGCCTGCTAATGCAACTAGCCTGCAGTCCCTCATTCCCCATGCACTTGTCACACCCAAGGAAGTGTTCCCCTTCTCTGCTCAACATTCCTTCGACTACCCAAATTCCCTTCACGGAGTTACCAACAATAGGTCGAACATGAAGTCTTCGATCCATGTGACTAATGCTCAGCGCACCAGGGAATAATTCTTAGCAATACTCTCACTTGGAGAGTATGCTTTCGTGTCTGACAACCACTTATCAAAAACCAATCTCTCACCCAAAGAGACTACTCACAGTCTGTCAACATGTCTCCTCTACATTAAAATAAGATTATAGAACCATAAATCCTTACAAGATTCTTTGTGCAGATAAGCTAATAGTAGGCTTTTCTAGACAGTCTGACCCCCTTCTACTCACGAGAGCTTGAAACATCCATAATAATGCAATAATAATAATAATAATGCCCAAAACACACTAAGGACAACAATATATATTGCATGCCTTCCACTTGACACTTGTCACCTTTAGAAGTAGATTTAAGCCACTTGGTGACTCGTTCCCTAACCTCAGGAACTTAGGATAAAAACATATCTGCAACATAAAATTTTAAGAAATATTATTAAAATATTCCCCACTTTACCCTTTTTTCCGGTGAAGTCATCCCCCCATCCCTTTTCATCTGAGTATGTCTACATCCAATGATGCAATACTATATTAATAAAGGAGTATAATTACATGGATAGGCACACTAGCATATCTGCGTCCAGGCTCACCAGTCTCAGAATCACACAGTCTCTTCGGCCTAAAAACACATACACACACACATATCAACTCTGTGCACATCCAGGTCATTACCGCACACTTACCCAATTGCGTGCAACATAGTTTAATGTGTGCACTTACCTAGGTGCACATAACATTATGAAAGGTGTGACCCCTATCTTCATAACAACTCTCCACACACTTACCCAAGTGTGTGCAAGACCAAAACTTAGTGACAATGGCTCACCAGCCTAAATGTTCATACATTTACACTTGGTACCAATCATATCACCATCCTATATGTACAATTACAAAGGGTTCCAGATCATGGACATTACAACCCCCCCCCCCCTAATTTATGCACTATCCTCAGTGCATCTTATACACATGTACATATAAAAATTTCAAAAATATTTAAAAAGATGAGGATACTTTGCCCACATAGAATACTCATTCTCCCAGGTTGCATCCTCAGGACCATACCATGTCCATTGCACCTTTACCAACTCCATGACTCGATTCCAGAGATGCTTTATTTTCTGATCCAATATGCAAACCGATTTTGCTTGAAATTCGCCTTCTGGCTCCACCTAAATCACATTCCAATCAATAATATTATTAACATAAGGTACGTACTTCTTAAGAAATGAAACATGGAAAACATTATGAATACACAAGGATGTAGGAAATGAAAACATATAAGTGACAAGACCAATCCTTTCAAGGATTTCAAATGGCCCACAATAATGCATTTCTAACTTACAACACTTTCCCAAGTTGAGGGAAATGCACCTAGGCCTTCACTTTCAGAAGCATGTGATCACCCACTTTAAAATATATGTGGGTTCTGCCTTTATCTACACAAATTTTCTTCCTATATTGGGCCTCCTTTAGATTCTACCTTGTCTTTACCATCTTCTCTACCATTTCCAAGATCAAAACTGGCCCAACTACTACGTGGTCTGTTGGGTTGTCCTAACTTACTGACATGTTTTACTTTCTACCATAAAGTGATTCAAATGGGCTCGTCTTTAAAGATGATTGATACTCATTGTTGTAAGAAAAATCCACCAAACAAAGGTACTCTTCACATTTTTTATGGGTTATCCATCACATACATCCTCAACATATCTTTTATCACCTGATTTACCCTCTTTGTTTTTCCATTTGACTCAGGGTGATATGCTATGCTAAAGTTGAAACATGTCCCAAATCCTTTGAATATCCATTTCCAAAAATTTGAAGTGAACTTGGAATATCTATCAAACAAAATTGTCTTAGGTATACCATGCAACTTAGAAACTCCACGCATGTATATCTCAACAATGTTGGTTGCCTTGTGCTTTGACTTCACTAGAATAAAATGGGCAACTTTAGTAATAGAATAATGTTTCTTAATTGATTTGTATTTATAAATGGAAAGAAATGAAGTACATATGTATAGAAAAGTAATACATACAGATAAAGAGAAACTATTGAAACTTTAAAAATGCAGACTGAAACAAACTTGCTTGAATGGTGGCAACATATCTCTGAGAAGAGATGTGATGGATACACACATTCACAAGAATATGAGTAAAATGAGGCTAGAAAGGACCTTTTAACATAAAACATAAATGAGAAAAACCTAAACATACAAAACCCTAACCCGAGAGATGAAATGCCAAAAGTTTTGTGGGCCCCAATGGGGGTAGTTGATACATCAACTTCCCAAGGGCGTAATGTTTGCATGTGATCTTTGTTTTGCGTGCTCGATATACCATTGGAAAGGTATATTCGAGGAGTACATATTGTGTTCATCCTAAAATCTCACTCAACGTACATGATAGGTGCTATCGAGCCAAAAAAATGCCTTTTAGGGACTCAAAATGACCCTGAAAGTTTGGGACCCAAAAAATTGTAAAACAAATTCCAAAATGGAAGTTTTTCTTTGACCAAGTGGAATAGGTGGGTGGAAACCGATAAACACCTAGAATAATCCTCCCCCCTTAGGAAGCAATGGTCTCCATTTCATTGATCGCCCCCATTGGATGGGGAAACTTCTGTTGAACTTGGACCCGGGTGAGCCACTTGCCTTGGTGCAGGAGTTGCCCTGCTCTAAAAAACCGATAAAGATGGATCCTCTATTGGAGAGTTCCCTTGATTTAAGTGTCCCTGATATGATCAATGGATACCTATTCCATGCATTCAGGGTTGAGCTCTGTCAGTGTAAATTTATCTTTGATCTCTCATGTTTCCAATAATGGTGGGAAGTATGGTCGAAGGAGGTCCACATTGAACACTAGGAGCAAGAAAAGGAAGGGGGGAATACTTATCTCAAAATCATTGTCACCCATAGCCTTGGTGATGGTGTAAGGTCCATAGCAAAGTGGATGAATATTTTGATGGGGTCCTATAAGGCACTCTTTCTGCAAATGCAACCAGACCTTGTATCCCACCTAACATTTGTGAGGCACATGGTGTTGATCATGGTGTTGTTTGTACTTAGCATTGGATTTTTGTAAAATATCATATACTTGTTTCCATATGTGTTGAATCCTTTCAATAAACTTAATGTGTTGAATCATTTCAACAAACTTGGTGGCTTTTTCAATCTCAGATTAACCATGGGATGATTCCTCCTGTATGTATTCAAGGAGCAACACAACATCAATGGGACCCAATGGTTTAAATCCCAACCCCACCTGAAAGGGACTATGGCCAGTCAAGTTATGAAGGGATCTATTGTAGCTATGTTGAAAATAGGGGATATTCTCATCCCATGTGCACATATTTTTGAAGTTGTACATGTGCAAGATATGCATGATCATTATGTTGACGACCTTTGTTTGGCTATCAGTTTTTGGGTGGAAGGCAATGGATTTGGTGAGATTGGTGTCCAACAGTGACCAGAGGCTGGACTAAAATGTGCTTAGGAACCTTTTTTTCCAATATGATATGATGGTCTGTGGTATCCCAAAGTTTACCCATAATCGTTCGAATAAGATATTGGTAGTGGCATCCACTGTGATATTATTCTTGCAGGATGTTAGGATGGCCATCTTAGAAAACCGATCAACCAACAAAAAAACACAATCATTTCCATTCTTGGTTGAAGGAATTCCTGACATGTAGTACACTGAGATGGATTCTCATGGCCTGTCAGGAGTAGGAAGAGGGGTGTACATATCTTTCTTCTTAGTGGCTAGTTGGTAATGGCACAAGCAGTTCATGACCTGATATACTTGCCGACGTCCTTATGCAATTTTGGCCAATAGAAATGCTTTTGTAGTACTTCCATCGTATTTTCCATGCCAAAATGTCCTGCCATCCGACTGCAGTGAGCTTCCCAAATCATCCTCGCATTCTCACTTGAAGGAACATAGAGGTGGTCCAGATGGAATAACAATCCATCCTAAAGATTAAAGTCAGTGACAGTCACACCTGTTCCCAACATATGGTAAGTGGTAGCAAAGTTAGGATCGCTCTTTTATATTTTGGGCCACTCAGATGCTTCATGGCCATAGGAGTGGAGAACCGTGGTTAAGGCTTCAATTGGAGGTCGACTGAGGAAATCAACTACATGATTGTGCACCCTGTCTTATATTTGATGTTGATATGATACTACTCCAAGTATGTGGATCACTTTTTATGGAAATTATTCTACAATTTTCCTTGTCTCTACATGAACTACAGAGGCTTGTGATCAATGTGGATGATTGTCTCCTTTCGTAGAATGTAATGCTTCCATTTTCGACAGGCTTGTACAATGGAATACATTTCTTTGTCATACGTGGGGTACTTACGGACAAAATATGATAGTGTCTCACTATGATATTCCATTGGATTATCGTTCTTAGTGAGAAATGTTCCCATGACATAGTATGAAGCATCAGTCTCAATCTCAAAATGTTGCTATAGATCGGGTAAGGAGAGTACTGGACCTGAGAAAACATGATTTTTCATATCATTGAATGCTTGTTGTTGTGACTTCCCCCACATGAACGTTTCCTTTCCACCACCCATGGTCACTTGGCTGAGAGCCCATGCAATATGGTATAATCCCAACATGAACCTGCGATAGAATTTGGCAAGTCCTAAGAAACATCGAAGCTCGGTTAGTGTAGTTGGGGTTGGCCAGTCATGAATGACTTAGATCTTAGAAGGATCCACATGCACACCATGATCATCAACAATGTAGCCTAGGTATTGTACCTTGTTCATTCCAAAGGAGCATTTTTCCAAGTTAGCATATAGCTTGTGTTGTTGCAAATTGTGAGGGACCTGTTGAATAAGTTGCAAGTGTTTTGCCCAATTCTTGTTGAAGATGAGGATATCATCAAAATATACCACCAAAAAAGAATTGGTCAAACCAAAGGGAATGAATAGCTAGTTGAAAAAACTTTCTTTTGCCTTGAAAGTAGTCTTCCATACATTAGTATATTCTATTAGGACCCGGTGTTAGCCATACTTCAGGTCAATATTACTAAAAAAATTAGATCCCTTGAGCTAGTCAATGAGGTCATCAATTCGAGGAATTGGGTACCAGTTCCTAACTATGATTTATTTTAGGGCCCTATAATCAATGTAGAGTCACAAAGTCCCATATGTCTTCTGTATGAGTACAATTGGACTCTCGCAAGGTGAGGATATGGGTCAGTTGTGACCCTTTTGAAGAAACTCTTAGATCAATCGCTTGATTTCCTCATTTTCCATCAGAGAGCGGTGATAGACTGGCCCATTGGGTAGAGATGAACCAATGGTTATATCGATTGAACGCTTGACCTGAAAGTGAAGTGCTACCCCAATGGGTGAGGAGAAGATGTCTTTCTATTCTTCCATGATCTTGTCCACTTGATTTTATTACATGGAGAGGCCCTGTGTAGAGGCCTTGGGTGTGGCTATGACCTTTTTTCACTTTGAGAGAAAATCATGAAGAAGAAAATTTTCCCGGTCTGGGAAATGACCTTCCTAGATTACTTAGCAGATATCGAAGAAATGGAAGTAGGTGGAGCTATCTCTGGTATCCTATAAAATTGTATATCGAACATAATAATAACACTGTGAGGTATAGACTCATTTACAACACGTCATTTCCACAAGTATGGTTGTCCTAAAAGAAAATCACAAACTTCAAGGGGGGTAATATCACACAATACCTCATCCTTGAAGGGCTTGATGTCGTAGGGAAAACAACATTGTTGGATGATGCGAATATCTCTTCCTTGGAGGAGCCACCCGATGGTGTAGGATTATTGTTTGGGTGTCTTCAGTAGGTTCAACTGCTTGACAACCTCTGTTGAGATCAGGTTCTTTTGATTTCTGCTATGGAAAATGAAATGTAGTGGAGCACTCTTCACCCACATATGAGAGTGAAAAATGCGTTCACCCTCCTCCAGTTTTTATGGTTCACTTGGATGGACCTTGGTGGTAGCGATAGTGACACTAGGTTCTGCATCGATTATCTGCTTCCTCTTGTCTAGATGTGATTCAGAGTCGGAACCTGCCTCTCAATTTGAGTCTTTCAGCTCGGCCACCAACAATTGCTTCGAGTGACATTCATCGATGTTATGTCAGATGATTTTATGCAATTCACATCACTTCCCAGTGTCTTTCTTCATCTTCTCATTATCCTTCTTTGTTTACGGATTGGAATGGTTGTCCTAAGGGGGTCCATCCTTTCTCTGTCCTTTGTTTTGTGGGTTGGGGCCACCTTTACCCTGCCTCTACTATGAGGAATTTGAAGATCCAAACTCTTTCTTCTTCTGTTTAAATTTCTTCTCAATTTTGACAACATATCAATCAGTTGCGCCCAATGATGAGATGTATGGAAACTCCATTTATGTTTGGATTTATCTATGAATAAAACTGCATTAATTGAGCTCTAGATGTCACTCTAAGTCTTTGATACCCAACTTGGTGCACAAGGTATGGAAGATATTTGTGATCTATGGTACTGTCTAGTCCCTTTCCTAACGCAGTGTGGTCCATTTCATATACTAGTCATCGTATCTTCCAAAAGAGTAGTATTGTTCCTTAATAACATCCCTAAAAGAATCCCAAGTGGGTGTGACCAAAAATATTGTATATTCCTCAATGTCCTTTTTCCCACAGTAAGTCTCCCACCCATCCTTGACATGGGGGACAACCTTAAGGAGCACAAAGGTAATCTTTTCTCTATTTGAAAAATTATGGACTGAAAACTACTATTCTAGTAGATTCAACCATTTATCTACAACATTTGCATCTATTTGGCCTTCAAATCAGGGTATATCAAAATGGACTTGTACCTTGAAGGGGCAGGTGCATCCCAAGTGGCCACTTGATGAATATGTGTCTCCTATTGGAAATAGTTGAAGGATCTATGCAAATTTATCCATCATCTCGTTCCTTTGTCGGGCAAGGGATTCCTTGAGAAATAATTTAAAAGGATCTCCTACACCATTGCCTCTCTTTTCTTCCGCCATGGGAGGCTGTCATGATTGATGGGGACGGTCTTTCAAGGGCTCAACTACTTTGATTCCAAACTCCTTGTACCCTGACCTCATTGGGGACATGCAACGAGAAACAAATAAAGAGCAGAACGCTCTAATACCACTGATCCATAATTATAAATGGAACGAAATGAAATATAAATGTATATCAAAGTAATACATAGAGATACAATAAAAATTGACTTCTATAAATAAAGAGAAAATGTTTAAACTGTAAAAATGCAGACTGAAACAAACTTGCTCGAATGGTCGCAACTTATCTCTAAGAAGATATGTGACATCTATGCTCATTTGCAAGGAGATGAGTACAATGAGGCTCCAAATTCCTTTTTAATATAAAACATTAATGAGAAAACCATAAACATCCAAGACCCTAACCTTGGGAGATGAAATGCCAAAATGTTTGTGAGCCTCAATGGGGGTAGTTGATACGTCAAATTCCCGAGGGCCTAAATTTTGCATACAATCTCCGTTTGGGGTGCTCGATACACCGTTGGAAAGGTATAACCGAGAAGTACATATTTGGTTTGGCATAGAATATTCCTCTAACTACATGCTAGGTGCTACCCAAAAACATGGTTCTCATCCAACTAATTCATACCAATGACACAATCATATGAACCCAAAGCTATAATATTCAAATCATCCTAGTGTGCAGTCCATTCATCTCCATTGGACATGTCGTATCCATCTCATTGATTTTCCTTTATTCTCCTATAGATAATTGCACCGACTAAGGTTTTCCAAGCTTTCTTTCCGACAATTAGAATATTTCCACCATCTTAGGATCTAGATGACTATGACTAGCCTCTGAATCAATTAAAATAGAAATAGGTTGGTCGTTAATCTTATCTTCCACCTCGATTATGTGTGACTTAAACTCATCCTGCTTATTATCCATTGTGACATAAATCCTTTCCACATTTATACCCATGTCCTCCACTATTGCAAATTGTTGTACATTGTGTGTAGTCCTCTCTTTATCACCTCTTTGAGGGAAATCACTACGCATATGATTTATTCCACAACCCCAACACTACATAGGTTGTTTCCATGACTTTTTTCCCATTGTTTCTGACATTACGGGATCTTAGAGAATTGTCTTTCATTGCATAATATTTCTAAAAAATAGTTTCTTAGCGCCCTTCTTTCTCCATTCCACCTTAGTTTTCATCTTGTCTTCCCAAGCCTTTTGTAAATTCAGTCTTCCCCTTTTCTTCTCATAAAGACACTTAGCACGCCTTATGGTTTATTCCAACATCTTAGGGTCATCATATTGTATCTTTTCATTGATAAATGAGGGAAAAACATTCAAGTACCTCTGAATCTTCACATGTTCATCCTCAATGAATTCAATATACTTCATAATATCTAAGAATTTTGTTTCATACTCATCTATTGTCATGCTCTCGATATTGAGTTCAAAGAACTCCTTCATTTTCTTTTCATAATATTTCTTGGTTAAGTATTTCTTTTAGAAATACCTTTTGAACTCTCTCCAAGTCACTTTATTCTCATCAATGTGTTTCACTTTCACATATTGATCCCACCACATTGATTCCTTTCCTTTTAACTGATATATAACAAATATCTTTTCTTCCTGTGCAGAATAGTTATGCAGCTGGAATTATTTCATCATACCGAACCAGGTCTCCACATATTCATCCTTGTGCTCACCATAAAAGTGAGGAGGCATGCTATTATTCATTCCCCCTATAGCGTGTCCACCCCAGTCCTTCTTGTATGCTTTCTAATAGGCGATGGAATTGAGCTACTGCACACTTTCCTGAAAGAATGCTTACCGACACTTCTTTCTTCTCTTGTTTTCTCATCATGAGACATGCGACTTCTTGATCTACTCAATTTTGTTTCCTTATCCATTTTCTTTTATATTATGTCCAAGCTCTACATCAATTTGAAATTGAAGTCATATTGTTGCTTCTTGTCTCTCATAAGCCTTTCATTATCATCTTTATAGCTTTGGATATCTTTCTATAGTCCTTTAATGTTTTCTACCAAATTTATGTTGTACTACTTGGATTGGATACCATCAACACCCAAGCCAACATACAGATCTTTGAAATTGTCATCAGGAATGTAATTCCTCTATGCATATGCCATGATTTTAACCTTCTTCACTGAATTTGTCCTGCTCTATTCCCCGATAATTCTACAAAATGTTCAAGCAATTAATATTTACTAGATGATTTCATGCAACAACTACATGAAAACCTTGCACCAGTTTTTCATAATCCTTCCCTTGGATTTCTTGGATGATTTTAACATTCCCAACTCTAGTTCACACACCCATGCATCACCACTCTATACCATGCAATAATGGTTTTCTATGAAAACTAACTCTTCACTGTGCGACACCACTTCTTAGCGCACACATCTATTCATGCTAGTATATGGTCCATACAAATCCAGTGTTGAGCCAATTTATTTGATAACACAATGTAATGTCCCAAACCACCCTAGGTTGAGCCACATCACACAACCTCAACTTCTATAGCTTTGATTCAAACAATCTGCAACATCCCAACATACTACTGAACAATGTTACACTAAAATTTCACTACGTAGATTCTACTTTACACCCAAGTCTGTGTAGTTTAACTAGAAGTAACACTCTCATCCCAAGCATGAGTCGTGTCACACAAATTATAACATTGGAAGAAACTTAAATAACTACACACACCAACATATTGATCACACAACACTATCATTTCCACAACCATCTTGGCATCCTACGCCAACTCTGATTTCCTTTTGCATGGAATCTAATTCACTATCCACACATAGAAATTCCAGCCTCTTGATGCACACATGATACAATTCTACACACCTGGCCACTCAATACTTTTCTTGATGACTCATAACCAAAAAACAAGGTTAAATTAATAGGAAATACTATCCACATTGGTCATATCCATGAAAAACTACAAATACATCCTATAAGCACCATACTTACATGTGCAAGCAACATTAAACAGAATAAAAAAAAATAGTTATATGCAACAACATACAAGAATTAACCCATGTAAAACATAGATAAACAAGAACAAAATAAAAAGACAACACATAAATAACAATTGTGTTTTATAAAGTCTCCAACTGCACGCATAAATCATACATTCCTCCCATCCATAGAATTTGTTTCTCATAGACTTTCAGCAATAGGTCACCCTCGAGCTGGGGCTTAACTCCACCAGGGAATACGGGGTTCCTAGTGACAAGATAAGGTATAATTCTCAAAATAATTTCTCAGTCCTAAGTGCCCGTTGTTGCAACTAGCCCACAATCCCTCATTTCCCATGCACCAGTCACACCGAAGGAAGTGTGCCCCTTCTCTTCTCAATAGTCCTTTGTTTTCTCCACTTCGCTTCCTAGGTTTACCAACAACAAGTCAGACAAGAATTCTTCGATCCCTGTGACTAATGCTTATCCCACTAGGTAAAAATACTCTCACCTGGAGAGTATGCTTTCGGTTCTGACAACCACTTCTCAGTATTCAATCTCTCACCCAGTGAAACTACTCACAATCTATCAACCCATCTCCTCGAAAATAAAATCAGATTACAACACCACAACTCCTTACAAGCTTCTCTGTGAAAATAAGGTAATATTCATATTTTCCATACAGTCTGAACCACTTCTACTCACAAGATCCTGAAACATCCATAATAATGAAATACTGATAATAATAATGCCCAAAATACACTAAGGTCAACAATATATATTGCATGCCTTCCAATTGACAATTGTCTCCTTTAGAAGTAGATTTAAGCTACTTGGTGACTCATTCGCTCCCTCAGGATCTTAGGATAAAAACATATCCACAACATACACTTTTCATAATTATTATTAAAATATTCCCCCCTTTTCCCTTTTTTCGATGAAGTCAGTGCCCCATCTCTTTTTTTATGAGTATGTCTGCGTGGAACGATGCAATATTATATTAATAATGAAGTATAATTACATGGATAGAAACACTGACCTATCTACGTCCAGGCTCACCAGCCTCATAATGAGATATGATCTCTTACCTCAAAACATATACAACTATATATATGCACACACACACACACACACATATCAACTATACACACATCTAGGTCATTGACTTGCACTTACCCAAGTGCATGCAACATCGTGCAATATGCGCACTTACCCAGGTGCACACAACACTATGACATGTGTGACCCCTATCTTGATAGAAACTCTCCATGCACTTACCCGGGTGCGTGCAACACCAAAACATAGTGACAACAACTCACTAGCCTAAATGTTCATACAATTACACTTGGTACGAATCGTCTCACCATCCTATATGTACAATTACAAAGGGTTCCATATTAGGGACATTACAGTTCACCCATATCAAGCATGAGTTATATTCCCTATTCATGTTGGTAAAGTCTCTCTACCATACTTATGCAAATATTATGTCTTTCATCTTCTAAAACCTTCATTTATTGACTACCTTTCATTCTCTTAAAGGATCCAATGCTTGCATTAAACATGATGTTATTCTCCTTAGGTTGGTATATATCATACCTCTACTAGCCATTAATCCCAAGTATTTGGACCTATACACATTCATATTTTTGGTTTGACAACAATGCCCCGTCTTGCATATCCCTATGTGCTCAAATATGTTTGTATGGTCACAAATAGATCTAACAAATATTTCAAGTTGCACGATAGGCTGCACCCAAGTCATTTACTAATGTTCTAATTTAATTCCATCTGCATCCTAACTACTTTTTAAGTATGAAAAGGTAATGATGTCATACATTGTATCCCTTATTATTTGTTTTCCTTGTTTTATTTTATTAATATATATAAAAAAAACATAAAAAATCCTCAAAGTTCAATTGAAATAAAGTGAATTCACCATATTAAGTATATGAAAAGAATGTTTATGCTTCTTCATTAAGAATGTTTATGCTTCTTCATCAAGCAAAGTCAAATTCATTAGAACCAATCAAATTTAGATTCAACTCTTTCTCATAGAAGGCATATTCAAATATGATGAAACATTATTAGAATACTTATGTTTTAATTGGCTAACATTGGCTCTACTCAGGGTTTTTTTTGAATAGTTTTTGGCGGGATACCTGATTTAGTAGGAAATGGTTCTTGGTATGCTTTCTATCATGGTGGATTACCATTTATAGTAACTAGTCTCTATTATTTTTGGTGTTTTTCTTAGCCTGTTTTCTTGGGGGAACCTTGGGATGGTTGTACTAGTTTGGTGGTTAGCCATTTTTAGTGACTGATTATCACTTTGAAGGTGTCTTCCTGGAATAAACCATTGGGGGGTCCACGGATCAATTATTCGTATCAACTTGCATCTTACCTATGTGATAAGATGGCATCCTTTAATAGCTTTTATTACCTAAGTTTCATGGTATATTGGAGGCAGGGATCCACAGAATGTGATATGACTGAAGGCTCATAGTTGGTAGAGATTTGTTAAGGTGGCAAGCTTCTAGGATGGAGTATGAGTTCAATGGCCTACTGGATGCATCACAGAAGGAGGAATGTGACTGGGAGGGTCTCTTCAAGACTGTAGATGAACTCTGTGAAATAAAGGTTGGTCAAAGGCATTTAGTTGATCCTTTAATACCCTTGGATAAGATGCTTCCAAAGTTATCTTCTCCATGTATTCCAAAGGAAACATACTCAGGACGTGTTGATATTATCCATAATCCATCTCAGACTCCTACAAAAGGTGGTCAGACTGCGGTATCAAACCAGGATCTAGGTGGCACCGATTTTGTTTCAGGTATTCCCAAGAATGGGAGCGATAACAATCGGGTGTGTTATCACCATAACAATTTTCAGATTAGGATCCAAGTCTAGGAGACTTAGCAAAGAGCCACATCGCTATGGAAGTGTGACATTTTGGAGGATAAGGCATCATATGGAGGCATGTGGACAAATATAGTGGAGGTGCAAAAGGTAGGACCCGATGAATCGTCGATTTTGAAGCAGCTTGGATCAACAGATAAGGCACATATCAGAGAATGAAGCAGCGTGGAAGATAATTATTCAAAGGTGGGTCAGGGAAAACAACAATGGTTTCATTCATGGACACGTGGTGCCTCTAGAGGTACATCGGGGACAAAAGTGGTCTACCTAAAACCGCTTTCTTATATCCTCGATATAAAAAGTTGTTGGGGCATGGTGGAGTGTAGATCTTAGAGCGATCCAGATCAACGGCTGAAACTCATATCATCGATCAAAGTAGCATGGGGATTAATCATTCGAAGGCGAGCCGGGGAAAACTACAATGGTTTCGTTCGTGGACATGTGGCACCTCTAGAGTTACATCGGGGAAAAAAGCAGTCTACCTAAAACCGTTTTCTCCAACCCCCGATGTCGATAGGCACATATAAAAGGAGGGTCCCCAACATTATTTTATGATATTTTGGAACATTCAAATGTTCAAAATTTGGTGCAAACCATCTATTCAAAACTCAAGCTCAAAGTTGGATGAGATTCGTGTTTTCTTCACCACATAACAAGTATTTTTCACCATGGCCGCTAATCCTGTCATTTTATCCATGAATGAACAAGACATCACCTCTAGAGAAGAATCCCTAATTGACAGGGACTCTGACGTTTTTGACACAAAGATAATAGTCTCGCCAGTTTTTATGTCCAAATCAAATATGTTAGACAATGTTGGAATGCGCATACCTTTCCTCAAAGCGGCTCAAGCCTCCATTATCACTTACATCGTAGAAGTAGTCTTTCCTTTCCTGAGTTCATAAGCTGGTGTGCGGAGCGGTATTCTCAGGAAGAAAGAATCATTTTGAATAAAGTAGGGTCAAAGGTTTTATGTGAAATAGACATTCCATCGCTTCAACACACCCTCAGTATACCAGAGTCCTCCACCATAGTGTCTGAGCCCTTCGAGGAGGAGAAAATGATCACAATTTATAGAGAATTCCCATCAAAAGTAAAAACCCTATTTCTGCAAACCATTTTCCAAACCAAACACCATTCTAAGAGTATGTCGTTGCCTTCTAGTTTAAGCGTCATGGTCATCGAAGTCCAGTGGGATTGTTCTCTTCTTAGTCAAATTTTAGGGTTGGATAATGACAACTTTGTGGTAGAAGTCATGTTAGGTTTCCTGTTGACCTTCTTTCTGTCAGGGTCTGGTCAGTCTATCTGTGTCAATTTTGACAAATTCATAGCTGATAATATGCATCAATAGATGGTAAACTTCAATTCATTGAGACACTTCAGATACTACACGCACTTGCTGAGAATGTTCCTGGAATCTAACAAAACTGAATTTCATGAGACTACATTTATTTCGACTGAATGTAAAAGGATCACCATGCTTATTTTCATCAATAAGATTATGTCCAGGGTGTACAGTCTTATCTTCGGTTTAGACCTGCCAAGGGTTTTGGAGGAAATGAAAATCTCTTTACAACCAAATCCAAAGAGCAAGGTAGGAGATTGGATGTTGTTCATACAGTCTACTGTGATTTGGGTATATGGATATCAAGAAGGACCTTACCTTTTACTAGTCTTTTTAACTCCCAGAATATTTTCTTTGGAGTTCATCGGACAAAGGATCATCTCAGAGACAGATCATTTTCTGAAGGCACACAAGGCTTCTAACTTAAAATTTCCTTTCATAGTAGGACCCTTTATGGTAACGAACAAGTCCTTTTTTCCTCAGATCTAATCCAAAATCAGTGTATTTGGGTTCACACAATTGCAAGGGAGGAAATATGATCCTCATCATATCATATCAAAGAGAATATTGGCAAGCAGATAGGGTCCCTATGAATATGAGCATGTTGAAGGATTCAATAAGCTGGCTAATCTAGAAACCTGTGTAGATATGGAAGTCACTTTGAAGCATGATCAAATAAAACAAACAAAATCAACCCCTCAGCATAACCCAACACAGAAACCTTCCCAAAGCTCCTAAGATGAGTTTTTACAGTAAGAGGAGCAGTTCAGAAACCTTGGGTGCTAGTAGTCAGCAAGATATTCCCAAAAAAATGAAAATTATATCACCCTCTCAAGTGGTTGACCTAGAAGAAGAAGAACCCAAAGAGAAAACGAGCATGGAGATGGTGGAAGGTGAAACCAAGAATGAAGAAGCTGGTATAAGAAGCATGCCACAAAGTGAAAGCATCACAAGGGTTTTCAGCAGCAAGAAGCACATATTTAACAAGACACTTGAGGCAGTTTATCAATCCAAAGAGGACTTGATGAACTAGTATGTTGTAAAAGGAAGTATGGCCAACAATGATGTCAAAGACCTGTTTCCCAAAGTAGAGAATATATCCCAGCATAAAACGTCCCTTTTCTCAGTCAGAGATGTGGAAATAAAGAAATTTAATATATCAATAGAAGATTATGATAAAGTGTCTGAAATCAAGATGCACTATGAGAATATTAGTGCCCCAGACAAAGTAAAGTTTCACAAGAATGTTAGTGACATGCTATATTCAGACTACCTAAGTTTAATTCTGAAATTTTCAAGATTGACAATACATGCAATCAAACTAGATGGACAATTGAAACATGAAAAGGCATCCAAAAAAGCCTGGCTGACATAGGTCAAAAGGTTAGAATCCGAAGGCTCTCAAGGGGTAAAGGATTATTTGGATGATAAATATAAGATGATCCAAAGCCTAAAGAAAAAGTTGAATATGTCCCCTACAGATAATCCATAGACAACAGAGTTGACTGCTTTAGAACAGGAGAAGGAAACATTTAGACAAGAGGCACTCAATTACAAAGCTAAAGTGTTGCAGTTACAAAAAAAGAAAGAGATTTGGTCATAAGCATAGGTAGCAACATATGATATGCCTGTCATCGTACTTACTAATACATAGGCTGGATCAAGCATTGAGGGGTTGGTACAAGCTATGTCCCTGGTTAGCTTAAAAACAAGGGAGATCAAGGGCCTCAAAGAGGTCATAGAAAAGTTGAAGAAAGAGATGAAAGTGAAAGATGATAAGGTGTATCAACTCCATAGAGATAATCGAGATTTCAAAGGAGAGAGTAAGAAAGCTGAAAACAAGGTTAAAGGGAAAAACACTATTACAGGGAGCTAAACATGTGATATGGGATGCTATTGCTGCAGAGGCTGCTAAATTCAGGGTTTATCTTAATTTTATAAATGACAAAGACAACATGGCTGCCACAGCCCGGAGCATGTGTACTGTTGTTAATGAATTATCAGCCAACAATCCCTCAAAATGGGCCCACAATGCTATTGATTTGATAAATTTTGTGCCCACTGCTGATCTTCAAAATATTGGGGTAAAGGATAGAAATGCGTTAATCATTTGGGCCAGGAGGATCATCACCAAGCACAACCTACTCAAATCAGTCCAGAACAAAGCTATGAAAATGGAGCATAGTATACAATAGTTTAAATATACATTTGAACAATTGTTTATCAAGGGTCTCCCACCATTTTGGGATGGAAAAGGTTCATTATACAATGAAGAAGACTACAATTCTCTCCTCATTCAGTGCAGGATGGACCATTCCAAATTTGAAGCTATAGAGGAAAGTTTGAAAGACCCAAGTCTGGTAGAGTATTTGGCTATAGATTTTGAAATTTTGAATAAATTTAAAACAATGAAGGTTGGCTTGCCGACTATGTCTTACGTCATGTGCATTGACCTGAATATTTTGATTAAAGAGATGATGGATTACGAAATTCCCTCCGACTCACAATGGAAGGAAATCGTGCCGCTAGGTAAGACAAAATGCAATTTCCCTGGAACGAGTAAACGATCTCTAGGTGTCACCAAATTTGCATATTCGATAGAATATCATAGCGAGACAGATCACGCAAAGGAAGCCAAGCAGTCAGAGAAATTTGTCCCCAATTTTGTAACATTTTTGTTAATCATTGTAAATCAGTTCATATACCGAGACTGTCAGTTGAAATTATTAAAATCAATTTTAGAAGCTAAAACGCTTCAATTTCAGCCATTGTAATCGAATTGTATAAATATTGGTATACTTGAATGAATTAATGTTGGCAGAAGTGCAAGATCACCTTTTGGTTGTTTCAAACTCTATTTGTAATTTTCTGAAGCTGAATTGAATATAAATGCAGAAGATTTTGAAGTCTCCATGAAAAGACTCTAAGGGGTGGTGATATGAGATTTGTTTCCCTTCTTCGTATGTATTTCCCGTGACCTGTCATTTCATTTACATTTTCTTATGTTTAAATTGGATAGTTAATGGCCCAGAATTCATCTTATGATGCTCTTGGCTTAAGAAATTTAAACTATGTGATTTTATTCTTAACTAATTCAGAATTCATTTCAGTAATGTTTTCATGCAGTTATTTGTTTTCTTTATCTTCCTACACTCTATTTAAATTCAAGAATAACTCAGATTCATCGCCTCATTTATCCTTTATCCTATGGAGAGTTCTATCAACTGATCATTGTTTTCATTGACTTTCAGAATTTTGACTCCATAGCCCTGAGTGTTCCTCCCCTTCTTTGCCAACATATTTATTAAAAACCTCCAAAATAAACCAAATCTAGCCACCAATTCCTAAAGAAATATCAAGTGACATGAGAGATCCCTCTCTGAGTTGAGCAGGATAGTGCCTCAGATCTAAAGTAGGTTGAAACATTTACCTCTGTCGTTTGTCTATCAGCCAGACAAAATTTATAGAGTGCTAACATTCTTTGTCACTTCCCCATTCCAGATCATCTATGGCACTGAAGCAATTTTTCCTACTACCTTGGGGTTTCCAGTAATGAAAATATTACAAGAGAAAGAGGTAGAAACAAACACCAGTCGGAGAAGAGATGACGAGCTAATCAGTGTACAACTGACTAGGGGAAAGGCCTTCAATAACACTCAACGACCCCCAGACAAGATCAAGGAAGCTTTAGACAGACATACCAAGGTGGATGACTTCGAACCAGGAGACTGGGTACTAAAATGGGATGCTAGAAATGAAGATAAGGGGAAACATGGGAAATTTGATCACCTATGGTTGGGCCCATTCAAAATTGTAGCATACAGTGGGAGCAATGCCTACTTGTTACATGAGAGTAATGGA
Organism: Picea engelmannii; assembly: GCA_009831015.1. Taxonomy (NCBI): domain Eukaryota; kingdom Viridiplantae; phylum Streptophyta; class Pinopsida; order Pinales; family Pinaceae; genus Picea; species Picea engelmannii. The sequence goes on from ML798084.1 coordinate 217,428, forward strand.
GAGCTCACTGGAGGAGGACCTATGAATGGCAGGTTCCTCAAGCATTACATTGTTTGAAAAATCATCACCTCGCCATTCCTTGTGCATAGTCATTTGTGTTTTTCTTTACACATGAAAAGTTGGAATAAAAGCAACATAGTTGAAGCCCGAGGTGAAGGCCCTAAGCTATGCAGGGTAGATATTAAGTTTTTGAATAAAGATCAGCGGATTCAGACCACACTAATAGATCACAGCCCAATGGGTAGGCACTTAGTCTACAGTTCTTTGTTACCTCGAGGGATGATAGCATCCCCAGTTGGAGCCTATGTTATCACCATAACAATTTCCAGATCAGGATCCAAGTCTCGGAGACTTAGTGAAGAGCCACATCGCTATGGAAGTGTGATAGTTTGGAGGATAAGTTCTCATATGGAGGCATGTGGAAAAATATAGCGGAGGTGCGAAAGGTAGGACCTGAAGAACCGACAATTTTGAATAGCCCAGATCAACGGATAAGGCACATATCGGAGAATGAAGCAGCGCGGAAGATAATTATTCGAAGGCAGGTCGGGGAAAACTACAATGGTTTCGTTCGTGGATGTGTGGCACCTCTAGAGGTACATCGGGGTGAAAATTGGTCTACCTAAAACCTCTTTCTCAAATCCCTGATATCGAAAGTTGTTTTGGCACGATGGAGCGTAGATCTTAGAGCGATCTAAATCAACAGCTGAAACTCATATCGACGATCAAAGTAGCGTGGGAATTAATCATTCGAAGGAGGGCCGAGGAAAACTACAATGGTTTCGTTTGTGGACGCATGGCACCTCTAGAGGTACATTGGGGAAAAAAGAGGTCTACCTAAAACCGTTTTCTCCAACCCTCGGTGTCAATAGAAGCATATAAAAGGAGGGTCCCCGACATTATTTTATGATATTTTGGAACATTCAAACGTTCAAAATTTGGTACAAACCATATATTCGAAACTCAAGAACAAAGTAGGATCAGATTCATGTTTTCTTCACCACTTAACAGGTATTTTTCATCATGTCCGCTAATCCTATCATTTTATCCGTGAATGAACAAGACATCGCCTCTAGAGAAGAAGCCCTAATTGATAGGGACTCCAATGTTTTCGACACATAGATAACAGTCTCACCCGTTTCTGTGTCCAGATCAAATCTGTTAGACATTGTTGGAATGTGCATACCTTTCCTCAAAGCGGCTCAATCCTCCATTATCCCTTACGTCGTAGAAGTAGTATTTCCTTTCCCTGAGTTCATAACCTGGTGTGCAAAGTGGTATTCTAAGGAAGAAATAGTCATTTTGAATAAAGTAGGGTTAGAGGTTTTATGCAAAATAGATAGTCCGTCACTTCGACACACCCTCAGTATACCAGAGTCCTCCCCCATAGTGTCTGAGCCCTTTAAAGAGGAGAAAATGATCACAATTTATAGAGAATGCCCATCATAAGTAAAAACCCTATTTCTGCAAGCCATTTTCAAACCTAAACACCATTCCAAGAGTCTATCATTACCTGCCACTGTAAGCGTCATGGTCATCAAAGTCTAGTGGGCTTGTTCTCTGCTTAGTCAAATTTTAGGGTTGGATAATGACAATTGTTGGCACAGGGGCAAACCCAGGGTTCAACGCTATAACAACGCACCAACAAAACCCTAACTACCGGCCCTTTCGAAAACACCTGCGAAGAAAATGAAGTCTCACCCGAGGTAGGGGCAGGGGTGGTTGCAAGACTCCAGTGTCTGCAACCATAGTTGGGACACAGATTTGTGACTGTAACATATTAACAAAGCACTAAGGAATTATAGTTCATCAATATTCAGTCTTAGTTTATAGCGTGGCTAAACCCTAACAGCAAATCAACGCAGTATTTATACAGATCCAATAGATTCAAGCACTAAGCATGCTAACATAGATCAGATCTAGCATTCATTTACGTTATTCAACACTAAGATATCATATTAGATTCATATATCATCTAACAATGCGCTAAGCATTTAATCATATAAACAATATAGCAACCATAAAGCACAAAGCATTCACAACACATAGACGAAGAACAACCAAAGGACATAGCAATCACGACACATGATATACGTGGTTCACCCCTACCCTAGGGATACGTCCACCAACTCTTTTTTTTCTTTATTAGCTTCTCTCAATCTTCTACATGCACAGAGCCACAAAACCCTACTCTGCATAGGATAGGAGATCTGTGCGCACTCCGCCAGAGCCTCCTTCCCCGAGTATATCTAGGCACAGAGCCTTACACAACCTTTTACAATCACTTGCACTTAGCCTTACAAGTATCACACAGCATGCAAAAATCACTTACAATCACCAATTGCACTTAGTACTTAACACAACTTACATCCCTTCAATCACATAGATCAAACTACTTCCTACATCGCCTATCTTTCTATTTATACATTACAAAATAGGGCCTAAACATAGGTAAACCCATGGGCTAACATCCCCATACCCATTACATAAGACCAAACCCAAAAATACCTAAAAAGGGGCCGAGATCCCACGATCTCTGCTTCAACTTGCGCTACGCCTTCGACAACCTGTCGAAGTCCCAAAAGTAGGTCAAATATGACCAAGGATCCTCAAAACTTGTTGAAGGGCCAACAATACCCCAACACTCACCGGTGACTCATCTCGAGTCCCTCTGATCTGGGTAGCTGTGCTTCAAAAGATGTGAGCTTGGCTCGAGCTACTTTGACCTGTTGCTATGCCAGGGCCTCCTGCTCGATGAACTCTTGGATGACTGCTTCATTGACAGGTCCCTCTAAGCGTTTCTCAACTGCAGTGACTACTTGTTCCAATTCTGCACCTCGGATTTCAATCTCCTCGAACAATTGGAAAGATTCGTCTTGGACTGATTGGAGCCTTTGAGTCACTTCCATGACTTTGATCTGAATGGTGTGGACCTATTGTTGAGTAGTGTGTTGTTCTTGGGATCGCTTCATCCTTTCAACTGTTGACAGGGGCTTCAACTGCTCCTGTATTGTTTCTGCTTGCTTCTTCGCCTCCTAGAGCTATGACTCTAGTGCCTTCAATTATGGATTCTCATTGAGTCGCTCATAAGTCTAGGCACTGTGATCACTTAGTTGTATACATTCCATGGCAAGGGCCTTGATTCTTTCAATTGCGCTTCGGGCAATTACTTCTCTTTGATCCCTCACATCCTACAGAGTGTCGGGCACTGTGTGGAGTTTTATGTCTACTATTCTTTGATGAAGTTGTTGGATAGCTTCTGTGAGCTGCACTACTTGATGCTCTATTGGTTCTTCCTCCTTCTATTCCAAGCCCATCACATAGTGAAGTGCTCTGTTGACTGCTTCTTTTACTTCAACCTTCTCTGTGAGCAACTTTTCTTTTTCTTGTTGTATCTGTGCTCTCTCTCCTTTGAACTTGGCTTGAAGGGCCTCTTTCTCCTGTTGCACAATCCTACATTGCTCCATAATTTCTTCCTGTGCTCAGTTTAATTACACTGTGGCTTGTTCCTTTTCTTCCTGTACACGATGAATGCGAACTTCAGCCGCATCAACTATTCTGCAGAGTTGGGTAGGTTCATCTCCCAACTCTGGTTCTTATGATGGCAGGGGCGCAGTGGATACTGTGCGGCTGGACTGAAGGGCCTGTTGTGCCCCTCTGAGTTCAACCTCGATTCTGTCGTACATCTCCTCCTGCTTGGCTTCATGTTTATGCAAGATTTCCTACAATGCATCGTTCACAACTGCGATGATGAAGTCAAATTCATCGACAGTGAGCACAATCTGCATCTTAGTCAAGGTTTCTCTGGATTTCTTTTGGGAAGTGGGTTTCGTGGGAGAAACCTTCCTTTTCTTCAAGGGGTCAGTCTCATTAGCAGGATCCCTAGGTGGTGTTACTTCGCCTTTCTTCTGCTGGTCTTCTTTTCTCTTTGTTTCTTCTACCTCGTCATCACCCCCTCGTCTAGGTGATACTGAAGTAGTTCCTTCCGATGCGCTGCTCAAGTTCTGGACCTCCTCAATCTTCTTTCTTCTGTTGGTTCCAGGTGTGTCATGTTATTTGTGAGTGGCCTCCAATCTTTCAAGTTCGGGATTAGACATCTCTATAGGTTCAGCAGGGAGAAGGAGGTCTACTAACCAATCCTTTGTTATCTCCTCGAGGTCCTCCTCTCTGATATTGTAGTAAGACTGTAGCTCCTCTTTGTGCTCGTCTGCTCGTGTAGTGATATAGATGAAGTGTTGATCTACGCAGAACTTCATGAGGGGTTGGAACCACTGTAGGTTGTTGGGCATCATGCGAGGTTCATCTTCGATAGACCTCTTTAGTTGGAGATAATACGTATGAAATACCACGTTTGACTACCACTGTTTTCCCATATCGCTCGAGTACCCGAGTGTGGTGAACTTTGTAGCAAGTGACTTGAACATCTCAATGTCTGGGAAGGTCGCACCTTCTAGCATCTCCCAAGCAATAAATGCAATGAGGATCACAAGCCAGCTAAATTTGAAATCCTATCCCTGATCCTGTGCTTCACAACAATCCAATTCGAGTTGATTAACTAGGTACTTCACCCAGTTCATCTGTAGGCCTTCCATGCATTTCCCAGTGAGGTAAACGAAAAACCCTGTGACCTGCGTGGGTCTATTCTTTCTCACAAGATTTCTTGTGATTAATTGGCATGTTAGTCACATTGCACCATTCTGGATGGAAGCTACCTTGTAGCCTCGCGTCCCCTTCTCAACATCGTCGTAGGTATCCTTGATCTTCTATGCTAAGCCTCGATCTATGGCCTTCCTTGGATAGAAGTTCTGCAGGTCGGGTCCTTGCATGCTCAATACAGTGATCCTATGGATTAGTGTCAGATTGACTGTGATACGTCGGTCTAGCCATAAGTAGCCTCCATGGTAGCATGAGAGAAGGAGCTTAACACATGCTTTAACCTCCTGGTTCCTTCCAAAGTGTGGGATCTTCATTACATTCAAAAGGGTGGATTGTGCGAGGTTCATCGTCCACGACTGGGGGATTATTTTCAAGTTCTTCCCCTTCATCCTGGTCAAGTATTTATAAGGGGTGAGCATACTATGGTTATTGTGGTCTCCTAGGTTGAAGTATTTGAACTTAAACGTCGTGATCTTATCCTTCTATGCTCTGACTGCGAGTATCCCCTTCGAGAGGTACATAGTAACCATGGTGTGATCAAAGTCCCTCAGGATACTATCACAACTCACAACACCAGCCAGAGGCGGGATGTAGTCGGGCAAGATGGTCAAAATTAACTTCGCATTTGCTAGATCATCTCTGTTCTTGGTTCTCTTTTATGTTGCCGGCCGGGATGGTCTAGATCCGTGAGCAGTCGATGGAGAGGCTTGCACTCCTCGTGTCGATGAAGCTTGAACTCCTTTTGACATCACTCTTTCGGCCATCATGTCAATTAAAACTTTCTCGACTAAATTATCCATAGCGTTAAGCTCATCCGACATGCATGCTCTCGATCGAAAAACTCGGGTGGATGGGTGAGTGCTCAAAGCAATAGAATTGGTGTTGATCTTACTAAGCATAGTGCGATATCAATGGGTTCTCTTATTAGCTTTGATACAATTCACAAAATTGTTCTCGGTGCAGTAGTCGATGGACTAAGTAGACATGATGTAACGGATCTCTCTAATGGATAAGAAGATTTCCATCAATGAAGTTATGTCTGTTTTGGCGTGGTCCCAACGGTCTGATGGAAAATTTTCTGGTCATAACTGTTATTCTAACTATTCTGGAATGTCGGTCCAATGGTTATAATGATTCCAACGGTCATATCACTTCGTAATGGCGAAGTGCCATGGGGCGCTATTCTGGTATCCCAATGAAGTTCCAATTTTGCAAATCTTTCATCCGCGTAGTTCCCTGTGGGTCCTTCTGTAATTTTTCAATCTTTCCCCTCTTTTTACTGAGTTTTCTAGCCTTCTTCTCGGTGATCTTCGTCTCAATATCCTCTTTCCATTTTGATTCTTTTCATCTTTTGGCATAGCAGCTTCGCGTTGTTGATATTATTTCATAGAATTAGAGGGTAATACTGCTTCTTTTTCTGGAGTAGGTGCTCTACTCATATGTGAATCTTCTTCTGTTCTTTAAACTTCATGATCCGAGTTGCTGGTTCTATGTAGCTTCGATCTATTCTCATGTTCTTCAATCAAGTATGTTATATTCCTAGTCATGAAATCTTTTAATTCCTTCTTTTTCTTTTCCCGTACCTCCTCTTCTTTTCTTCTCGTCTGATATTTCTCGATCCAGGTTTTTCCTAATAACATAGTAAATGGAGTGTTTTTCTCAATGAATCTAAAAATCTCAAAGTCTTCCTATGTCGAAGCTCCATGAGCACTCATAGATACCTAGGTGAGCCTTCCACATATAGTTATCATCTTTCCCCTGAACAGTCCTATTCCTCCCACGAAAGGAGTCATATTAGGATTTCCTAAAGCTTCCCAAGTTCTTTTTGTCATGATATTTACCTGTGTTTCCTCATCCATAACACATTCAATGTCGAAGTCTCCTATTATTTCTTCTATGCATTCTTTTTCTTTGAATATCTCTGATAAGTTGATATCTCTGTGATTATTTAGGGTTTCTTTCATTTGCAGTAGTACAGTATCTGATTCTATCTGGGGTTCTGCCATGGTCTTAGTTTCTTGACCTTTCTTATGGTATTCTTGTCCCATATTCATTATTTCAATCTTAGCAATCATTCAAGGGCAATCCAAAACTTCATGATCCATAGCTTTGCAAAAAATACAACTAGGTCTTCTATCAGGGTATTCCTTAGCAATATGTCTCGGTCTTCTGCAACTATAACAAAGGGTTAATCCTCTTTTTCTTTTAAACGATCCCCATCCTTTCCTGTACTGTGCACTAGGATCATAGTAGCTAACTTACAAACAATTATTTCTAGGATCCTGGATCCATTTGTTAGTCCAAACATTCTTTCTATGCATAGGAATAACAAATCTTTCATTATTTCTATCAGATCTACTCATATAAGACCTTATTTCTTCTAGTTGTGCCCTAGTTTTTAGACTAGGATAAATTTTATCAAACATACCTAGATCCATACTCTTGAAACAAAAAATTCCACTAATCTTACTTTCAACAGAGCACAAAGCTTCCAGATCTAAAACTTTTCACTATTCTTACCTTTATCAGAGCACAAAGCTTCCAGATATTACCTCTTTTCTTCAGATCTGACTTCTCTTATTTGCACAGAGCTTCACAAGATAGTAGAATACTACGCACTCAGGCAACAAATCCACACACAGAGATTTATTTATTTCCTTTAGTTCCCAGAAATCACAGTTTCAGGTCCCGACAACAGAACCATTTGTTGGCACAAAGGCAAACCCAGGGTTCAATGCTATAAAAACACACCAACAAAACCCTAACTACTGGCCCTTTCGGCAACACCTACGAAAAAGATGAAGTCTCACCCGAGGTAGAGGCAGGGGTGGTTGTAGGACTCCAGTGTCTACAACCTTAGATGGGACACAGATCTGTGACTGTAACACCTTAACAAAGAACTAAGCAATTATAATTCATCAATATTCAGTCTTAGTTTACACCGCGGCTAAACCCTAACAACAGATCAACATAGTATTTATACAGATCCAATAGATTCAAGAACTAAGCATACTAACAGAGATCATATCTATCATTCATTTAAGTTATTCAGCACTAAGCTACCATATTAGATTCATCTATCATCTAACAACGCATTAAGTATTTAATCATATAAACAAAATAGAAACCATAAAGCACAAAGCATTGACAACACATAGATGAAGAACAACCAAAGCACATAGAAATCACGACACAAGATATACGTGGTTCACCCCCACCCTGGGGCTACGTCCACCAATCCTTTGTCTTCTTTATTAGCTTCTCTCAATCTTACACATGCACAGAGCCACAAAACCCTACTCCGCATATGACAAGAGAGCTGTGTGCACTCCACCATATCCTCCTCCTTCCCCGAGTAGATCTAGGCACAGAGACTTACACAACCTTTTACAGTCACCTGCACTTAGCCTTGCAAGTCTCATACATCATGCAAAAATCACTTACAATCACCAACTACACTTAACACTTAACACAACTTACAACCCTTCAATCACATAAATCGAACTACATCCTACATTGCCTACCTTTCTATTTATACATTACAAAACCAGGCCTAAACATGGGTAAACCCATGGGCCAACATACCCATACTCGTTACATAAGACCAAACCCAAAAATCCCTAAAAAGGGGCCGAGATCCCGTGATCTCTGCTTCAACTTGCTCTTTGCCTTCGATAGCCTCTTGAAGTCCTAAAAGTAGGTCAAACATGACCAAGGATCGTCAAAACATGGTCAAAGGCCAACAACAAATTTGTGGTAGAAGTCATGTTAGGTTTCCTGTTGACCTTCTTTATGTCAGGGTCTGGCCAGTTGGTCTGTGTTAATTTTGACAAATTCATAGCTGATAATATGCATCAACAACTGGTAAACTTCAATTCATTGAGACACTTCAGATACTACACACACTTGCCGAGAATGTTCCTAGAATCTAACAAAACCGAATTTCCTGAGATTTCATTTATTTCGACTAAATGTAAAAGGATCACCATGGTTATTTTCATCAATAAGATTATGTCCAGGGTGTACAATATTATCTTCGGTTCAGACCTACCAAGGGTTCTGGAGGAAATGAAAATCTCTTTACAACCAAATCCAGAGAGAAGGGTAGGAGATTGGATGTTGTTCATACAGTCTATTATGATTTGGGTATATGGATATCAAGAAGGACCTTACTTTTTACCAGTATTTTTGACTCCCAGAATATTTTCTTTGGAGTTCATCAGACAAAGGATCATCTCAGAGATAGAGCATTTTCTGAAGGCACACAAGGCTTCTAACTTAAAATTTCCTTTCAAAGTAGGACCCTTTGTGGTAAAGAACAAGTCATGTTTTCCTTAGATCCAATCCAAACTCAGTGAATTTGGGTTCACACTGTTAGACAACTAAGAGGGGGGGGGTGAATCAGTTGTTACTAAGCTTAAACAATTATGCTTCTTTTAAAAACTCTTTGCAGAAAAACTGAATGATGATCACAATAATGCAGAGAAATAAACACAGGCACATTCAACATAAGTCACATATATGAGAAACACAGAGACAGATATTTTCTAAGGAAACCCATACAGGGTAAACACCTCTTTTTCTTTATATGATAAGTAATAATTACATTCTTTACATTATCATACATATAAGCACCAACTCATAATGAGGCTACAACCTCTGTTTAGCAAGCTGCAACTTGCTGAGAGCACCAACTCTATGTTTTCTCTAGCACCAACTAGAAGGAAGCACCGACTCCCTGGTTTCTCTAGCACCAACTAGAAGGAAGCACCA
>ML798084.1:234561-245282 GCA_009831015.1 Picea engelmannii
TAAAAACCTCTTTTTCTTTATATGATAAGTAATAATTACATTCTTTACATTATCATACATATGAGCACCAACTCATAATGAGGCTACAACCTTTGTTTAGCAAGCTGCAACTTGCTGAGAGCACCAACTCTCTGTTTTCTCTAAAACCAACTAGAAGGAAGCATCGACTCCCTAGTTTCTCTAGCACCAACTAGAAGGAAGCACCAACTCCCTATGTTCAAGCACCCACTTGAACCTCTGAGGACAACTGTCCTCCCTAGCACCTCCCAACCACCCTGAAATATAAATCTTTGAATCTGAAACTTACTACAGTGATATAATGTTCAACAATGGCTTACCCGACTTATCACTGTTCTGCTGCATCTCGTTTCTCTTTCTGCCACACTCCCTTTCTTCACATCTCACTTGCACTGTCTGTTCTTCTGCGATATATCCTCAGTGTGCCATGTCCATTCACTGCACAGTTCCTCTTCCGATCAATTCAGCTGCTGCACAATTTTCCTTCTTCACGCATGAATCACTTTCCACATCAACAAACATCAATACTCGAACAACAACCGCCTCCTTCGTTTCTCTGTACCGTGTATTTATAGCTTCCGTGCACCTTTTGCATGTAATGTTCACTATGCCTCTGCATGAAGAATCTGCGTCGTTATCCTCCACCTCTCGAGTGCTCTATCTAATCATCATCGTGACTCTTCAGCTTCTCTGGTGGTTCGCCCCGTGTGTCCAGCATCACTGTATGTTATCTTGAGATTCCTCAGCCTCTCTGGCAGTTTGAGATTCTTCGTCTTCTCTGTGACAATCGAACTCACTTTATCTGTTTCAGTTACAGGCCTCAATGCCCATCCATCTGTCAATCCCTTCTAAGAATAGTCTTCCTTCACCGGACAGAGCTTGGAGACTCTTCATCTCCTCTGGCGATCACACAACGGTCTCTTCGACTTCTCTAGTAGACGTCATCAATGGTTTCTTGCAGTCTCACTGCGTCGTACCTTAGTAGCCCTCCGATCTTGTTTAAATTCATCTACATCATTGGATATGCGGAGAGAAAATCTATACGGTCAGTATCTGTGCTCCCAGATCTACGGTCGAGATTCGATTCCGGAGCCCCTTTTCCATTCTATGTTTAAGCGGAGGGGGGGGGGTCCGGAATTGGGCACGCATCTCTCAAGCGGTCAGGATTAAAGCACCTAGATCAACGACGCTCAAGCGATTCCGGACCCCCCTTGCCTTTCTGTCTTTAATACGGGGGGGGTCCGGAATGGTGGAGTATTGATGAAGGGCCCCACTCTTGTCATGTTACCTTCTGTATCGTTCTCCACCTGACTGTGCGACAAGGCTCGACTCCTCCTTGTCCTCTCGAATCCCCGATTTCCGATGAGGTCCTTCTCTATGAGCTAGCCCCTACCGGCTATGCGTTGGTCCATACGACCACATACCATAAGACCACAGCCTTATATCCCTCTATCGGGGTTTCATCATTTTCAGTGTCGAGATGCACATGTACTCGGAACCCCCGATTCTCCGATCCCCGATGTGCTCCTTTCCTGAGTTTTAGCCCCTTCCGGCTACACACTGGTCCATGTGACCTGCTATCACGTGACCGCCACCACACCTCTCGTCGGGGTTTCGGGGTTTATGATGTCAATGTGCATACGCCCCTTTGACCCGCGATATGCTGATCCCCGACTTCCTCCGTACTCCTGACACGCGTCCCACTGAATGGACGGTTCATATTCCACGTCGGGGTTTCCTCTAGCGATTTCCCCGATCCTTAGTCCACAGGAATACCGATTTGTCGATTCCCAATACGTTGCTCCTCCGACAGCTCCCGGCCTTTGACCTGCCACCTGTCCTCCACTGACTCCTAGGTGGCCCACACGCTATATGCCTTATCAGGAAATCACCTATCGCGATTTCACGATGTCTGATGCAATTGTTCACGGGACTCGTGAAACTCCAATTCTCGATTCTCTGATGAAGCCTCCTGTCAAGATTCTTCCGGTGGCGCCCGATCGTTTCCACGCGTCATTCAAAATGGACGGTCCCGATTATGTCGGGATTTCACACATCGCGAAATCGACAATCCTGATGTCAAGTGACTTTGTCATTTCAAAGTCCCGATCCCTGATGCCTCTCCATTAGCTGGAATCAACGGTCCAGAATCAACCTCGATCTGACGGTGGTCGGGTCCTGTGCTTGGATCTAACGGTTGAGACCTGTCCTCCTCTTTAGCGTGCTCTTCTTGTTAATATTCAGATCTGACGGCCCTCATGCTGTCAGGAATTTTGGATGGGATCCAACGGTTGTGGATCTCTGTCTTCCTTCTCCTCTGCAAACTCCTGTATCTTGAGCTTTGCTGTGCGCGTGTTTCTCAACGTTGTTCCTCCTGAGATTTCACGTCCGAATCCCCAAGGGATATTATCCTTCTTATCCTTCCATCTCCACTGTTGTACTTTCCATCAATGACAAGCATACGCTACTTGGTAAACATTTTCCAACACACACAGTTGCAAGGGAGGAAATATGATCCTCATTAGATCATATCAAAGAGAAGATTGGTGAGCAAACAGGGTCCCTATGAACATGAGCATGTTGAAGGATTTGATAATATGGATAATCTAGAAACTTGTGTAGATATGGAAGTCACTTTGCAGCATGATTAGAAAAAACAAATAGAACCATCCCCTCATCAGAAACCAACATGGAAACCTTCCCCTAGGTTGGTTGTCAAAGCTCCTAAGATGAGTGTTTACAATAAGAGGAGCATTTCAAAAGCCATGGGTGCCAGTAGTCAGCAAGATATTCCCAAGAAAATGAAAATTACATCACCCTCTCAAGTGTTTGACCTAGAAGAAGAAGAACCCAAAGAGAAAACGAGCATGGAGATGGTGGAAGGTGAAACCAATAATGAAGAAGATGGTACAGGAAGCATGCCACAAAGTGAAATAAGCACAAGGGTTTTCAGTAGTAAGAAGCACATATTTAGCAATACACCGTGGGTAGTTTATCAATCTAGAAAGGACTTGATGAACCAGTATGCTATAAAAGGAAGTATGGACAACGATGAGATCAAAGACCCATTTCCCGAAGTAGAGAAGATCTCCAAGCATAAAATGTCCCTGTTCTCAGTTAGATATGTGGAAAGAAAGACATTCAATATAGCAATAACAGATGATAATAAAGTGTTTGAAATCAAAATGCACTATGAGAATATTGGTGCCACAGACAAAGTAAAGTTTCACAGGAATGCTAGCAACATGCTATATTTAGACTACCTAAGTTTACGTCTAAAATTTACAAGATTGACAACACATGGAATCAAACTAGATGGACAATTGAAATAGGAAAAGGCATCCAACAAAGCCTAGCTGACACAGGTCAAAAGGTTAGAATCTGAAGTCCCTCAAGGGGTAAAGGCTTCTTTGGATGAGAAAGATAAGATGATCCAAACCCTAAAGAAAAAGTTGAAGATGTTCCTTACAAATCATCCACAGACAACAGAGTTGGCTTCTTTAGAACAAGAAAAGGAAACATTCAGACAAGAGGCATTCAATTACAAAGATAAAGTGTTGTAGTTAGAAAAAGAGAAAGAGAATTGGTCACAAACATAGGTAGCAATATCAGATATGGTTGTCATCATACCTGCTAATACAGAGGCTGGATAAAGCACTGAGGGGTTGGTACAAGCTATGTCCTAGGTAAGATTAAAAATGAGGGAGATCAAGGGCCTCAAAGAGGTCATAGAAAATTTGAAGCAAGAGATGAAAGTGAAAGATGAGAAGGTGGCTCAACTCCATAGAGATAATAATGATTTGCAGGAGAGAGTAAGCAATATGAAAACAAGATTAAAGGGAAAAACACTATTACAAGGAGATAAACATGTGATATGGGATGATATTGCTATAGAGGCTGCTAAATTCAAGGTTTATCTAAATTTTATAATTGACAAAGACAACTTGGTTGCCATGGCCCGGAGTAGGTGTACTGTTGTTAATGAAGTATTAGCCAAGAAGCCCTCAGAATGGGCCCACAATGCTATTGATTTGCTAAATTATGTGCCCACTACTAATCTTCAAACTATTGGGTTAAAGGACAGAACTTTGTTGATCATTTGGGCCAGGAGGATCATCGCCAAACACAGCCTACTCAAATCAATCCAAAACAAAGCTACGCAAATGGAGCATAATATACATGAGTTTAAATATACATTTCAATGATTGTTTATCAAGGGTCTCCCACCATTTTGGGATGGAAAAGGTTCATTATACAATCAAGAAGACTGCAATTCTCTCCTCATTCAATGTAGGATGGACCATTCCAAATTTGAAGCTATAGAGGAAAGTCTAAAAGGCCCATGTCTGTTAGAGTATTTGGCTACATATTTTGAAATTTTGAATAAATTTAAAACAATGAAGGTTGGCTTGCCGACTATGTCTTACGCCACATGCATTGACCTGGATATTTTGATTAAAGAGATGATGGATTAAGAAATTCCCTCCTACTCACAATGGAAGGAAATCTTGCGGTTGGGTAAGACAAAATGCAGTTTCCCCAGAACTAGTAAATGATCTCTAGATGTCACCAAATTTGTAGATTCGATAGAAGATCAGAGCGAGACAGATGGTGCAAAGGAAGTCGAGCAGTCAGAGAAATTTTTCCCCAATTTTGTAACATTTTTGTTAGTCATTGTAAATCGATTCATATACCGAGACTGTTAGTTGAAATTATTAAAATTAGTTTTAGAAGATGAAACGCTTCATTTTCAACCATTGTAATCGAATTGTATAAATACTGGGATACTTGAATGAACTAATGTTGGCAAAAGTGCAAGAGCACCTTTTAGTTGTTTCAAACTCTATTTGTAATTTTCTGAAGCTGAATTGAATATAAATGCAGAAGATTTTGAAGTCTCCATGAAAAGATTCTAAAGGGTGGTGATATGAGCTTTGTTTCCCTTCTTCGTATGTATTTCCTGTGACCTGTCATTTCATTTACATTTTCTTCTATTTAAATTGGATAGTTAAAGGCCCAGAATTCATCTTATGATGCTCTTGGATTAAGTAATTTAAACTGTGTGATTGTCTTCTTAACTAATTCAGAATTCATTTCAGTAATGTTCTCATGCAGTTATTTGTTTTCTTTATCTTCCTACACTCTATTTAAATTCAAGAATAACTCAAATTCATCACCTCATTTATCCTTTCTCCTCTAGAGAGTTCTATCAGTTGAGCATTGTTTCCGTTCACTTTCAGAATTTTGACTCCATAGCCCTGAATGTTTCTCCCCTTCTTTGCTAGCAATTTTATTAAAAACCTCTAGAACAAACCAAATCTAACCACCAATTCCTAAAGAAATATCAAGTGACACGAGAGACCCCTGTCTGAGTTGAGAAGGCTAGTGCCTCAGCTCTAAAGAAGGTTGAAATAGTTACCTATGTCATTTGTCTATCAACCAGACAAAATTTGCAGAGTGCTAACATTCTTTGCAACTTCCCCATTCCAAATCGTCTATGGAACTGGAGCAATTTTTCCTACTACCCTGGGGTTGCCAGTAATGAAACTGTTATAGGAGCAGGAGGAAAAAACAAATGCCAGTCAGAGAAGATATGACGATATGATCAATGTACAATAGACCATGGAAAAGGCCTTCAATAACGCTCAGTTGTGCCAAGACAAGATCAAGGAGACTTTCAACAGACATACCAAGGTGGATGACTTCAAACCAAGAGATTGGGTACTAAAATGGGATGATAGAAACAAAGATAAGGGAAAACACGGGAAATTTGATCACCTATGGCTGGGCCCGTTCACAATTACAACATACCGTGGGAGCAACGCCTACTTATTACAGGAGAGTAATGGAGATCTTACTAGAGGAGGACCTGTGAATGGAAATTTCCTCAAGCATTACATTGTTTGAAAAATCATCACCCCGCCATTCATTGTACATAGTCGTTTGTGTTTTTATTTACGCATGAAAAGTTGCAATAAAAGAATCATAGTTGAAGCCTGAGGTGAAGTCCCTAAGCTATGCTGGGTAGATTTTAAGTTTTTAAATAAAGATCAGCGGATTCAGACCACACTAATAGATCACAACCCAATGGGTAGGCACTTATTCTACAGTTCTTTACTACCTCGCAAGGAGGATAGCATCCCCAGTTGGAGCCTATGTTATCACCATAAAAAATTTCAGATCAGGATCCAAGTCTTGGAGACTTAGCGAAGAGCCAAATAGCTATGGAAGTGTGACAGTTTGGTGGATAGGTCTCATATGGTGGTATGTGGACAAATATAGCGTAGGCGTGAAAGGTAGGACCTAAAGAACCATCGATTTTGAAGAAGCCCAGATAAATGGATAAGGCACATATCGGAGAATGAACCAACGCGAAAGATAATTATTCGAAGGCGGGCCGGGGGAAACTACAATGGTTTCATTTGTGGATGTGTGGCGCCTCTAGAGGTACATCAGGGATAAAAATGGTCTACCTAAAACTACTTTCTCAAATCCTCGATATCAAAAGTTGTTAGGGCACAGTGGACCATAGATCATAGAGCGATGTAAATCAACGAATGAAACTCATATCGACGATCGAAGTAGCACGGGGATTAATCATTCGAAGGTGGGCCGAGGAAAAATACAATGGTTTCATTCATGGACGTATGACGCCTCTAGAGGTACAACGAGGAAAAAATTAGTCTACCTAAAACCATTTTCTCCAACCCCCTATGTCGATAGGCACATATAAAAGGAGGGTCCCCAACATTATTTTATGATATTTTGGAACATTCAAACATTCAAAATTTGGTGCAAACCATATATTCGAAACTCAATCTCAAAGTTGGATCAGATTCATGTTTTCTTAACCGCTTAACAAGTATTTTTCACCATGGACATTAATCCTGTCATTTTATCCGTGAATGAACAAGACATCACCTCTAGAGAAGAAGCCCTAATTTACAGGGACTCCGACGTTTTCGACACAGAGATAACAGTCTCCCCTGTTTTTGTGTCCAAATCAAATCTGTTAGACAATGTTGGAATGCGCATATCTTTCCTCGAAGTGGCTCAAGCCTCCATTATCCCTTACGTCGTAGAAGTATTCTTTCCTTTCCCTGAGTTCGTAAGCTGGTGTGCGGAGCAGTATTCTCAGGAAGAAAGAGTCATTTTGAATAAAGTAGGGTCAAAAGTTTTATGCGAAATAGACATTCCGTCGCTTCGACACATCCTCAGTATACCAGAGTCCTCCCCCATAGTGTCTGAGCCCTTCGAGGAGGAGAAAATGATCACAATTTATAGAGAATGCCCATCAGAAGTAAAAACCTTGTTTCTCCAAACCATTATAAAACCCTGAACACCATTCCGAGAGTCTGTCGTTGCTTGCCAGTGTAAGCGTCATGGTCATCGAAGTCCAGTGGGCTTGTTCTCTGCTTAGTCAAATTTTAGGGTTGGATAATGACAAGTTTGTGGTAGAATTCATGTTAGGTTTCATGTTGACCTTCTTTATGTCAAGGTCTAGTCAATCAATCTGTGTCAATTTTGACAAATTCATAGCTGATAATATGCATCAACATCTGGTAAACCTCAATATTTCATTTAGACACTTCAGATACTACACACACTTGCTGAGAATGTTCCTGGAATCTAACAAAACCAAATTTCCTGAGACTACATTTATTTTGAATGAATGTAAAAGGATCACCATGATTATTTTCATCAATAAGATTATGTCCAGGGTGTATAGTCTTATCTTCGGTTCAGACCTACCAAGGGTTATGGAGGAAATCAAAATCTCTTTACAACCAAATCCAGAGAGCAGGGTAGGAGATTGGATGTTGTTCATACAGTCTACTGTGATTTGGGTATATGGCTATCAAGAAGGACCTTACCTTTTACCAGTCTTTTTGACTCCCAAAATCTTTTCCTTGGAGTTCATCAGACAAAGGATCATCTTAGAGACAGAGCATTTTCTAAAGGCACACAAGGCTTCTAAATTAAAATTTCCTTTCATAGTAGGAGCCTTTGTGGTAAAGAAAAAGTCTTGTTTGCCTCAGATCCAATCCAAACTCAGTGAATTTGGGTTCACACAATTGCAAGGGAGGAAATATGATCCTCATCAGATCATATCAAAGAGAAGATTGGCGAGCAGACGTGGTCCCTATGAGCATGATCATGTTGAAGATTTCGATAAGATGGCTAATCTAAAAACCTGTGTAGATATGGAAGTCACTTTGCAGCATGATCAGACAAAAAAAACAGAACCAACCCCTCAGCAGAACCCAACACAGAAACCTTCCCCTAGGTTGGTTGTCAAAGCTCCTAAGATGAGTTTTTACAATAAGAGGAGTAGTTCAGAAGCCCTGGGTGCCAATAGTCAGCAAGATATTCCCAAGAAAATGAAAATTACATCACCCTCTCAAGTGGTTGACTTGGAAGAAGAAGAACCCAAAGAGAAAATGAGCATGGAGATGGTGGAAGGTGCAACCAAGAATTAAGAAGCTGGTACAAGAAGCATGCCACAAAGTGAAACCAGTACAAGGGTTTTCAACAACAAGAAGCACATATTTAGCAAGAGACTTGGGGCAGTTTATCAATCCAAAGACGACTTGATGAACCAATATGTTGTAAAAGGAAGTATGGCCAACAGTGATATCAAAGATATGTTTCCTGAAGTATAGAAGATCTCCCAACATAAAACACCCATGTTCTCAATCAGAGATGTGGAAAGAAAGACATTTAATATAGCAATAGTAGATGATAATGAAGTGTCCGAAATAAAGATGCACTATGAGAATATTGGTGCCCAGACAAAGTAAAGTTTCACATAAATGCTAGCGACATGCTATATTCAGACTACCTAAGTTTAAGTATGAAAGTTTCAATATTGACAACAGATGAAATCAAACTAGATGGACAATTGAAATAGGAAAAGGCATCCAACAAATCCTGGATGACACAACTCAAAATGTTAAATCAAGGGGTAAAGGCTTATTTGGATGAGAAAGATAAGATTATCCAAAGCCTAAATAAAAATCCGAAGATGTCCCCTATAGATCATCCATGGATAGCATAGCTAGCTACTTTAGAACAAGAGAAGGAAACATTCAGACAAGAGGCACTCAATTACAAAGATAAAGTGTTGCAGTTAGAAAAAGAGAAAGAGAATTGGTCACAAGCACAGGTAGCAACATCAGATATGGATGTCATCTTACCTACTAATACAAAGGCTGGATCAAGCACTGACAGGCTGTTACAAGCTACGTCCCAGTTAATCTTAAAAGCGGGTGAGATCAAGGGCCTCAAAGAGGTCATAGAAAAGTTGAAGCAAGAGATGAAAGTGAAAGATGAGAAGGTGGATCAACTCCACAGAGATAATCAAGATTTGAAAGAGAGAGTAAGCAAGGTGAAAACAAGGTTAAAGGGAAAAACACTATTACAAGGAGCTAAACGTGTAATATGGGATGCTATTGCTGTAGAGGCTGCTAAATTCAAGGTTTATCTGAATTTTACAAATGACAAAGACAACGTGGTTTCCATGACTTGGAGTAGGTGTATTGTTGTTATTGAAGTATTATCCAAGAAGCCCTCAGAATGGGCCCACAATGCTATTGATTTGCTAAATTTTTCACCCACTGTTGATCTTCAAACTATTGGGATAAAGGACAGAATTGTGTTGATCATTTGGGCCAGGAGGATCATCACCAAGCACAACCTGCTCAAATCATGATCTGGATTATTTTCGGCATGAAATGAGAGTGGAGATATAACACAGAAATATTTAGAGATATTGCAAGAGAGACAACAATATAATAGAGATATAGTGGAAATAAAGCAAGAGTCACAGATATACAGTAATACACGATTTCTATTAATGAAATAAATGTATAGAGACTGTAAAATACAGAGTGAAAGACTCTCTAGAATGGTGGTAGCTTATCTCTGAGAAGAGATGTGACGGCTACTCGCATCTATGAGAATATGATCATTACAATGAGGCTCTAAGGGACTTTTTAACATAAGTAGAATCCAAAACCCTAACCCCGGAAGATGAAAAGCCAAAAGGTTTGTGGGCCCCGATGGGGGTAGTTGATACGTCAACTTCCCAGGGGTGTAACTTTTTCATACGATCTACGTTTGGGGTGCTCAATAGCTTGTTGGAAAGATCTATCCGAGAACTACAACTTTTGGGTGAGAAACATGATCTACTATCCATGTTTCTCCCTGTTTTCTCAAAAAAAATTGTTTAGGGCCTCAAAATGGCCCCGGAAGTTAAAAACTGCTAAAAATAGTAAATTACCAAAATTGCCAGAAACATGTTTTGGGCCAGTTGGAGAAGGTGGGTGGCCATCGATATCCACCTGGATCAATCCTCCCTCCTTAGGAAGAAATGGTCTCCATTGCATTGAGTTCTCGGGGGAGAGGGGAAAGTGATTGTTGAATCTGAATCTTGGTGAGTTGCTTGCCTTGTTGGAACTGTCGCACTGCTTGGTTTGTTGAAGGTCGTCACGAACCTGTGGCTGGAAGGGTTGGACCTTTTTAACTAGTCTGGCTAAATGAGATGACTGTGTGCAGAAGGAATCTGTGTGCTTTGCTGCAACCTTGTCGACCTGCTTCTGGTGGCTAGAAGGTACTTGGGCCGAGGCTGTAGTGGGTGCAGTATCCTTTTTTTCCCCTTTTGAATATATTGTGGAGAAGATGAATTTTGTAGTATGAGATAC
>ML798084.1:257144-303432 GCA_009831015.1 Picea engelmannii
TTGCATCCTTTACCTTCTCATTACCCTCATAATTGTTAATGAGTTTGTCCCACATTTCTTTGGCAGTTTCTAGGTGCATAACTTTTACAAATTCTGCTTCTGCAAGCCCACTCAAGATAGCATTCATAGCCTTAGCGTTGAAGATAAATTCTAGTTTGTCATCCTTATTAGCTAGCACAACTAGCTTTACATAACCAGTATCTACCACATCCCAAACATCTGCACCTAAAGCCATTATGTAGGTTCTCATTCTAACTTTCCAGAAGGCAAAGTTTGTTCCATTGAACAGAGGGGCCTTATTGGTTGAATTTCCTTCATGGCTTGACATGTTTAAGCTCTAGGATCTACCCTTAGATAAAAGGGGTCGGCTCTGATACCAATTGTTGGACAACTGAGAGGGGGGGGTGAATCAATTGTTACCATGCTTAAACAATTATGGTTCTTTTAAACTCTTTGTAGAGACATTGAATGATGATCACAATAATGCAGGGAAATAAACAATGAAACTTCCAGCATCATTCACATATATGAGAAACACAGAGACATATATTTCCCGAGGAAACCCATGCAGGGTAAAAATCTCTTTTTCTTGATATGATAAGTAATAGTTACATTCTTTACAGTATCATACATATGAGCACCAACTCATAATGAGGCTACAACCTCAGTTTTACAAGCTGCAACTTGCTGAGAGCACCAACTCTCTGTTTTCTCTAGAACCCACTAGAAGGAAGCACCAACTCCCTGGTTTCTCTAGCACCAACTAGAAGGGAGCACCAACTCCCTGGTTTCTCTAGCACCAACTAGAAGGAAGCACCAACTCCCTAGTTTCTCTAGCACCAACTAGAAGGAAGCACCAACTCCCTGTGTTCAAGCACCCACTTGAACCTTTGAGGACACCATTCCTCCCTAGCTCCACCCAACCACCCTGGAATATAAATATTTGCTACTAAAACTTATTACAGTGATATGATGTTCAACAATGGCTTACCAGACTCATCACTGTTCTGTTGCATTTCGTTGCTCTGTCTGCCTCATTGCCTTTCTGCACACATCACTTGCATTGTTTGTTCTTCCACTTTTTATGCTCTGTGCGCCATGTCCATTCAATGCACAGTTCCTCTTCTGTGCTATTCAGATGCTGCACTTTCCTCCTTCTTCACACATGAATCACCTTCACCAACAACAACCACAACAAACTCCAATAACGACAGCAACCTTTCTCTTCTCTGTACTGTATATATATAGCTTCTGTGCATCTTGTGCATGCAATATTTTCCATTCCTCTGCATTCTCATACCGCACCAATCTCCTCCACCTCTCGAGTGCTCTGCATGATCATCATCATAACTCTTCAGCTTCTCTAGCCATTTTCCCACACGTTCAGCATCACCTGATGTTATGTTGAGATTCCTCAACCTCTCTGGCAGTTGAGACTCTTCGTCTTCTCTATGACAGTTGAGCTCACCTTCTCTGTTTCAGTTACAGGCTTCCACACTCATCCATCTGTCAATCCCTTCTAAGAATAGTATTCCTTCACTTGGATGAAGCTTGGAGACTCTTCATCTCCTCTGGCGATCACACAGAGGTCTCTTCGAATTCTCTAGCAGACGCCATCAATGGTTTCTGGTAGTTTCACTGTGTCGTGCATCAGTAGCCCTATGATCAACACTTGATCTAACGGTTCAGATTACATCGCGATTTCACATATCGCGATATTGGGATTCCTAATGTCAATAATATTTGACATGTCCAACTCTCGATCCCCGAAACTCTGACAAGGACTGGAATCAACGGTCCAGATTCAACCTTAATCTGATCGCTCAGATTACATCGTGATTTCACATATCGCGATATCGGGATTCCTGATGTCAATAATATTTGACATGTCCAACTCTCGATCCCTGAAACTCCGACAAGGACTGGAATCAACGGTCCAGATTCAACCTTAATCTGACAGCTCAGATTACATCGCGATTTCACATATCGCGATATCGGGATTCCTGATGTCAATAATCTTTGACATGTCCAACTCTCGATCCCCAAAACTCCGACAAGGACTAGAATCGACGGTCCAGATTTGATCTTGATTCAACAGCTACGATTTAAGTCGTGATTTTTCATATCGCGAAATCGGGATTCCTGTTGCATTGTTTCTTTGACATTTCCAACACGCGATCCTCGAAACTCTGACATGGTGTAAGTCTGCTGATGTCACATGTGTTAAATAACTGCCACGTGTCACCCTGATTCATGACTTACATGTGCTTGGCATGTTGAATCAGTCTAACAATTTCCATTACCTGGTTGTGCCACGTGTTCCTAGCTGACGTGGTTTGCTGACGTGAGTTGGATCGACGGTCTAGATCACATCTTGATCTGACAGTTCAGATTCAGTCGGGATTTTTCATATCGCGAAATCGGGATTTCTGTGGATGATATTACTTGTCATCTCCAACTCTCAGTCCTCGAAACTTCGACAGGGAGTCGAGTCAACGGTCCACATAACCCCCTGAGATGGACGGTCCTCCTGCTTTCGGGATTTGTGAGCCCTCTACTCCTTGCACTTTTAAAGATCGTACAAGTTTTCCTCGATCCAACAGTGGTCGGACCGTGCGCTCAGATATGACACCTGAGATCTATCCTCCTCTTCAACGTGCTCTTCTTGTCTTTATTCAGATCTAACGACCCTCATGCTGTCGGGATTTGTGAGCCCTCTACTCCTTGCACTTTAAAGAACGTGCAGGTTCTCCTCGATCCAACGGTGGTCGAACCCTGCACTCGGATCTAACACCCGAGATCTATCCTCCATATCTGCGTGCTCCTCTTGTCTACATTGATATCTGACAGTCATCGAGAATTCAGGATGGGATCCAATGATCACCGACACTTCTCCTCCAAGCTTACACATCCTTCTTACTTGGAAGAATTTCTAAGTGTCAAAGGCCTCTACCTTTGATCCTCCTGTGATCCTAAGTACGCTATCTCCCTTGAGCTTTAGTCATGAGTTAACCTCATCCCTGGTGCACACCTATGCACTGCATTCGACTCTGTGCTAATTCCTCCTGAGCTTACGTTGTTCCTATTTTTCCATCGATGCACACTCTGATCTTGCCATCTTCACTGTTGTACTTGCCATCAATGACAAGCATACGCTACCTGTTAAACATTTGCCAACAATTAGACCTAGGAAGACTTTAAAAGCTTGGAAGCCTAGGAAAATGCGATGAAGCCTTATCATTGGCATGGATGTGGATCTAGAAGAGACATGTCAACTCTCACTTTGTTCCCTGGTAGGTAGATTTTCTTACAAGACTAAGTGTAAACTTTCATTTTCAGACTGGATGAAGGAGGTTTGGTATCCTCGGTTAGTATATGTTCTGACTTATATGACTCTTCCTAGCGGGTGGTTTGGTCTTATTTTTAATACCCCCGAGGATGTCGAGAGTATATTAAATAAGTTCTAGGACTACAAGGGGGTCAGTTTAATGTTGAAACGCTGGAGGACTCAGTTCGATCCCGAAACTAAGTACTTCAGTTTCAGGCATGTTTGGGTGCTACTTCCAGGTTTTCCATTAAACCTTTGGAACATAATTGCGCTAACGTCCATAAGCAATCTTTTTGGTTGCTTTCTAAAGATTGATGAAGCCTGTCTTCTTTCAACAGACAAATGTTTGGCTCGGGTGCTTGTAGAAGTAGACTTACATGCCGATTTGATGGATTCCATAGAACTAGAATGGCAAGGCCATGTTATGGTTCAATGTTTGGATTATCTTGGTTTTCCATTCAGATGTACCACTTGCATGCGAATGGGTCATTTAAGGAAATACTGTCATGTTGGGTATGGTCTCTCTGAATCGGATGATGCTATGGACTCATGTACAAAGGAAATGCATTATATTGAGGAGAGCCTGGAGGAACAGGGATCGATGGGTGGTTGTGAGGCTGTGGGACCGGATGAGTTTCTGGATGTTGCCACAAACTCCCTGACTGGTAAGCTTAAAAATTATTGTCCATCTCTTTTTTTTAAGCTATCTCTATGGGAACGAGATTTCTTGGAAAAAACCATTTTGTTACATAAAGTATCGTCGGTTGTTTCTGAGAAGGTGGTGCACCTGACAGACAAGGGAGTTTCCATTTGTAGTGTTGATCAGACTATGCCTCATTCTATTAGTGTTTCTGATGTCTTCGTGCCTATAGCCTCTTCAGATCCTTCCTCCTTGGATTTGAAAACTTAGTCTTTACCTTCTCCTATATTACCCGCTTCGGATCGGTCATTGGTTTCTATGGTTGACTCCTTAATTCCGTCCCTGCGGGAGAATACCAACTCGATTCCATTATAGACCTTTTTGGGCTCGGATGTTTATATTAACCCGGGCTTTGACACTGGTCATGAATTTAACTCTAACAGATTGGACCATGGTAGGAAACTAGCCTGGTCGAGGGGTCTTAGTTCAGAAGTATCTCCTATTAAAACTAGGAGTGCTCGGAAGAAACAAGAGCTTAGCTCGTCTACTTTAGAACAACCTTCTACTTCAACTTTGGATTTGGGGGATCTTAGAGGCATGAAATCCTTGGCTAGGGATAAATCATGATCCTCCTCTCCCTGAATATCAGAGGGGTGGGAGGTCTCCTTAAATTTCCCTACATGTGCAGGTTATTATCCACCACAAAACTAGACATAATATTTCTTCAGGAGACTCTAGTTGCTGAAGAAAAGGCCAGGAAGTTTATGTTATGTTTATGTCCTACTTGGATGTATAGTGCAGTGATCTTTGTGGGTAAGTTGAGAGGACTTATAGTGGCGTGGAATCCCAACATTGTTGATATTCAACCTTATTTGTGTGCTTGTGGTATTCATATCCCTGATAAAAGAAGGATAAGCATGATTAACGTATATGGACCATGTACTAGTCGCAGAATTTTCTGGGAGAATCTGGAAGCAAAAGGACTTTTAGATATGAGTAATCTAATACTTGCAGGAGATTTAAACTTTTCTACAGGTTTTGACGAAGTTTTGGGGGTGTCGGCCTTGATTGATTCACAGGTGACCTTTTTTAGAGATCTTTTTCTAAGACATCATTTAGTGGATGTAAATCCAGCTGAGGTTGTTCCAACCTAGTCCAATTGCATATTTGGGGCGAATGGCATTCAAAAAAGATTAGACATGGTATATGCTTCAACATAGCTTCTAAATGATTCCATGTTATTTAGATCTTGGGTCAAACTTCCATTGGATATATGACCATGCCCCAGTGCTCTTCCAACTGGATTATGGATTTAAGTTAGTTTCCTATCCTTTTAAGTTTAATTTGGCAATGTTGAAAGATGAGTTATTTGATGATATTGTTAGGGAAGAGTGGAATGCTCAAAAATATAATTTGGTAGTTGGGGCACAATCCAGACTAGTGGGGAATTTATGCAGACTAAAAGATAGAGTAAAAAAGTGGATTGCAGTGAAGAAAAAAAGAGATCAACAGACCTATGAACAGATAGAAGAAGAAATCACTACTCTTACCAAAGAGAGTCCAGAACATCAAATAGATACTGAACCTTTTCCTTGCTTGAAATAACTTGATACTGAAAGAAACAGGATGTTAGTGGTTGAGGAATTATGGCGTCAAAAGAACAGGGCAACATGGATCCTTTTAGGGGACAAGAATACTAAATATTTTCATCGGTTTGCCATCTTTAGGAGGAAAAAAAAACACCTATGGGAAGTCAAGGATTAATTTGAACATGTACATATAGAGCAGGAGGCTATTAAGGCAGAAGCAATGAGACATTTCAACTCCTTTTACAAAGACTCTCATAATTAGATTGTGGATCAGATAGCATCGGTCCGATTATACCCAAGGTTGACTATAGAGGAGGAGGTACAAATTCTTGAAAATTCGTGTACGAAGGAATAAATTTTAGAGGTTCTGAGGGGTTTCACCAAGGACAAGAGTCATGGCCCTGACGGGTGGACTGTGGAGTTCTTCCTGCATTTTTATGACTTAATTGTTGAGGACCTATTGGAGGTTGTCTAAGATTCACGTTTATCTGGTATGGTAAACAAATCATTAAATTCGACGTTTATAGCACTTATTCCCAAGTTCAATGGACCGACATCCTTTGGTGACTTTCAGTCAATCGCCTTATGTAATCTTTGCTATAATATCATAAAAAAATTATTAGCAAAGCGCATTAGACCCATTTTGTCTCGTACTCTCTCAGAAGAACAGTTTGGTTTTTTAAAAGACAGGCACATTATTGATGCTATAGGTATTGCATAGGAGTGTATTCACAAAATTAGGGAGAAAAAGATGCAAGATATGATCCTAAAGGTTTATTTGAAGACATCATATGACTACATAAGTTGGGATTACATTAGACTAGCTCTTTTACAATGTGGCTTTGGTCTTCTGATGACCAAGTGGATTATGGGATGTATTTCTACAACCACTTATGTTGTCCTTATAAATTGCGAGCCCACCGATTTCTTTAATGGGGGAAGAGGTCTTAGACAGGGGTGCTCGTTGTCACCTCTTCTATTCATATTAGTTATGGAAGGCTTGAGTCTAGCTATTAAAAAAAGACAAGAGGAAGGTTTGGTTTTAGGTATCAAGGTAACTAGACTTATACAGATCCTCCATCTTATTTTTGTAGAAGATATTCTCATAATGACCCATGCTTATGTTATTGAGTGGATGGAGATACAAAATATTTTGGCTATCTTATGCAATGCAACTGGTTTGATTATTAATTCACAGAAAACCTCCTTCTATCATTTCGAAGTGCAACAACATGTTCTGGATTCCATAAAATCTTTTTTCCCTTATAATGTTAATAATTTTTCTAATGGATTTAAGTATCTGGGTTATATTTTGAAACCTGATAGGTTCAAAGTTGAGGATTGGAATTGGTTGTTATCCAAATATGAAAATAGAATCAATCATTGGTGCAATAGGTGGTTGAAATTGGGTGGTCGCCTCGTCTTGGTCAAGGCAGTCTTAGAAAGCCAATTGGTCTATTGGCTAGATTTGGCAAAAATTCCTTCTTTGATTCTCCACAGAATTCACCAAGTCGTCTACAACTTTCTATGGAATGGGAAAAGAAACAGAAAAGGTTTTCATTTGTGCCGCTGGAAACAAATAGCTCGTCTGAAGAGATATGGGGGATGGGGGATACATAATATGTTTAGTTTCAACCATGCTATGGCGGCGTTGGCAACCAATACAATTTTTTCTATTGCCCTATAAGCTGCCTACACCTATGTCTTCTAAGCTTCAAATTGACGTCGCATTTTGTAAAAAGATGATATTTTTCTTTCCTTGCGACATTTGCAAATTTATTTCGATTTAGTTTTCACGACTGAAAGCGTGAAAACTCCTCCATCGTTATTTGAATTGTCATGATCTACTCATCGATATTCTGATTGGTACTTACCTTTGGTTTATTATTAAGTGGATGGAATGATTTTTCGAACTATGTCCATTCGCCTATTCTTGTTTTGATTGCGCAACTCAACTTTTATTTAATTGACAAGGCATTGAGCATGCTAATTCATGAATTATACTTGATTATATAGGGGTCATGATTGATTTTGTTTTTTGTATGATATGATCCTTACTATCAAAAGCTCTTGGCTTATCGATTCTATGAAATCTCTTATCACAATGTTTTATAAACTTTGATTGCACATTATAGCGCATGGGTAACATATGAGTCTGATTTCATATTGAATGGCAATGTTTGATTATACACATGGCACATTGATATAATTTATGGTATTGGTTTTACATTGATTAATGGCACGTTGATACAATTATCCACCGTTTAATCCTTGGGTTGGACGATTAATATGGTTTGAGTGATGTCATAATTGATTAAACAGTGTTGTATTGTGCCATTACTATGCTGCATGGCGGTGGTAATCCCACCACCCTCGCACGCGCAAATTAATTTGCCTCCCCTTTGAGCGCTCATAGCTGTTAATCCCAAACGACTTTGCTCCTGTGTTGATTGTGTTCAATCCAAACCCTACTCATGAGCCCGCACCATGGATCTAGTTGTAAGGACTGAACCCAATGGTTGCCAGGCATTGTTGATGTTTGATGGTGCTTACAGTGACCTTGAGGAATTCGGATGGCTCCCGTTCATACGAAAGTTTGATGGCTATAACCCTAGCATGGCTCAAAAATTTGCATTAACCTTTGATGGCTGCCGAGCCAAGGTTGGGGATGTGCAATTGGAAATTGATGAGCAATTTCTTAGTCTAGCTACCGGTCTGCCTGCTGTCGGACAGAGATGGTCAAAAAATTGTAAAGTGGAAGATGTCCCGTGGACATTTCTTTTCCAGTCACGAAGAGTGAGCTCCTGTGACAAAGGTTTGCCCGCAAATATGCTAAAGCAACGATGGCACGACCTGCTGATGATAACCAAGCAATTCATCACTTGCGAGGGCCGGTATGGTTTCGTTTTCCTGTACCACCTTCGACTACTTATGGTTTTCATAGGATATGAGCTTAATATGCCTTACTACTTGCATAGGAGTCTGTTTAAAATGTCCAAAAGGTACAAACAGAACTAGGCCGATAACAGCCTATTTCATTTTGGGTTAATTAAAATGCTTGTGGTTTGTCATTTGGGGTTACGCCGAGACTGTTGGAGTGACTTTATTTATCACAATAAGTTTGAGGACTCAAGCCCACCATAGGTTGACAAACCTGTGGTGAGCGAGAGCAAGTTAGTACCCCCTGTCCCTTACAGTGCTCTGCTACCCAAACCCCTACCCAACTCACCTAAACCCCTACCCAACTCTGTCACCAAGGATGTGGAAAATGTCAAACCCGTGGCTAAAAATCCTAAAACCAAACCTAATGAAAATTCTAAAGGTAAGAAGAACGCTCGATTAATCTCTCGCATGGCAAGAAACAAACTGAAGATTCCTGTCAACCCTGACCCTGTCATGGTGAGCGAAGATTCTGACTCAGAGATTGAACGCTACCTGGCAAGTGAGTATCCCTATTCAAAAGGTCTGTGTGATTTTGTGAAGAACCTACCACCTTTTTTTCAAAATGATCCGAATTATCCAGGCCTCAAAATGTCTTGTGAAACCCCTAGTGACTCGTCGAAACACCTTCCTGCTCTATCTCAACCAGCTGCTCCACCATGTGATCAATGTGGCTCATGGTTAGAAAGGTATTACCTCGATGTGCCAATGCTGTAGTCCAGAATTCATGCTCTGGAGGATCAAGTTTCAAAGCTCACCAGTCAAAAAGTGAAGATGCCATCCACTGATAAGAAACAACGAACAACTGGTTCGATTTTGTTTAAGAACGTGGAGTCAGCAACAACATTCGTCAATTCAAAATTGGCGTAGCTCGATCAACCTCACTGGTATGATTATCACCTATTTTTATGACAAACTCATAAACTCTGTCTATAGCGTGGATTTGCTTTGACACATAAGCATGCATTATTGTATATAATTTTGTTTTGATAAATCGAATTTTGTTATTGTTTTAAGTTTCGATTGGATTTGGCTTTGATTCGATTGATCGTGGGATTAGATTTGATTGTTTTAATTTGGTTCGAATTGAATACTATGTTGCTTATTGAAGTTGTTAACATATTATCTAAACACAAGTCGTTTCTGGTATTCCAATTTTGAACACAGTCAATATATCATTTCGATTTGGTTATATACGATATGGTTGGCAATCACGGTTAACTGTTATGATTTTATGTTCCATGTCTTTTTGATCAATTCGAATACCATTCTGTTAAGGCATAACAAAATTGCAACTGTTCGATTCGCATTGTTTGACCGTTTTATCAGCCCGATCCATGTTTCAACAAACATACTGTTTAAAAGTTAATTTGGGAACGAAAGTGATTATGCCCAGGATTACGATTTGTTTCTATTTTTGACTCGGTCACGATTCGATTTGATTATTACCCAGTTATGGTTATCACTGTTGTTGGTGATTATGATCACTATTTTTGGTCCTGTCTGTCGACTGTGTAACACCCAATGATCGAAATCTATGGCGAAGTTTGTTGATGCTGTTTCATTGTGACTATAATCGTAACATCCTTTCTATATTGGTATTTGATTAAAACAATCTGAATTGTATGCACTTTGTTACAGCCGTAACAAATCGATTATGATTGAATTGAGTTAAATCGTATCTAATTCGATATGATTCATTTTGGATATAAAAAAGTTTGGTTATCATTTGATCTGATTTCATAGCAACTAAAACAGAGCATTCTTATCCTGTTTTGATCGCAGCCTTTTCGATTTTGTTTAATTCGAATGATAAATTTGCTTGAACCATTAGTAATTCGATGTTAATGTTTATTAAAAGAAAATTAAATTGGATTGTTTTGAAAGGATTTCATTTGATTTCTATCTGATTCTATATGTTATTTTAGACTAGCTACAGAATTAGATGATTCTGTAGCTAAGTCTGTAGGATCAATTTTTTATTATTTTGTTACTGAAATATCTTGCTAATTTGATATTTGTGTTCTATTGCAGGTAAATTCGAAATTGCAATTGAGTTTATGGGCAGTTAGGGGATGTTTCCAAGATTTCACTTGCATTTCATTTCCTAGTTTAGATGATTTTGGGGATATTTCTCAGATTATGTAATACATTTTGATATTATCCATAGGGAGGTTTTACCCTGTGGAGAAACTTATATATACTTATGATTTTTGTAATAATTTTCATCCTCATTGGTGGGAGAACAAGGATATCGAGTTCTAATACAGACAGAAGCAGAATTGATGTTTTGTCACAACTTTAGCTTTTCAATATATCAACATTTTGTTTCATGTTGTGTATATCACTTTGTTTATGATTTATGACTACTTTAGCTATCTAGATCATGTGCAAATGATATAACTTTAATCACTGTAATCCATATCTGGTTTCTTCCAATTGTATAAAATACATAACAATTGTTTAATTCAGTTTGTGAATGACAAGTTTATCTTCTTCATTGATTGAATTATCAAATATAGATTTTTGCATAACAGGTTTCCTTATTGCAGAGATTTATACATCTTATAGTTGTTATGATATTTTTATGTCTTGTTTGTCCTGCAAACCAACTCGAAGAGCAGCTCAGCTAATCATTTACGAGAAGCTATTGAACCAATCCAGTGCGAGTTTACTTCCTCCGACCAGCTTCAGAGTCATCACACACGGGACAAATTAGGAGCGCTTCCAGGTCAGCTAATCTTTTCTTTGCTGTTTTCATTAAGTAGATCAGTTTAGATTTAAGTTTAATTAGATTTATATTAGATTGTTTAATTTCAGTAAATATATTAGATTGTTCAATTTCAGTAATGTTTATTTCTTTTTCATAAAATATAAAAATCAAAAAGAGATTCCTGGCTGTCTCAGGGCAGAAAATACATGAGTTTTGCAGGTTTTAATTAAATCTGTAGATTGTTTATAGTGTACATTTGTGAATAAGTAATATTGCAACTGGTAATTAGATAGTTGATTTGAGTTATTCTAATAGTAATTAGTAGATTGTATATAATAGTTAGAATAGTTATATTTTAGTGTAATTTAGTAGTTTGTTTTAGATAGATTAGTTTAGTTTCTTTAGTTAGTTTAGTTAGTTTTAATTTGTTTATTTGTTTTAGTTAGTTTAGTTAGTTTTATTTTTTTTAGTTAGTTTAGATTAGTTTCTCTTTGGTTTTCTTAAAATACCTTAGAGCGGCCAACGGAGCCGTTAAACTCGTCAGGGTGGTCCATTCCAAACGGCTTGGGTTATTTAGACAACCCCAGACCGGTTCCACTCTCCCAGTTGACGGACGGTCATTTTCGCCCGTCAACAGGCGGAAAACACCCTTTGGCGGGATCTAATGGTGGAGGGCCTTTAGCACCAGGTAATAAAAGTGAAATATATATCTTCTTTCTCAGTGGAGAATTGGCTACGATCGGTTCTGGTATCTGGAGTATCAGGATCCCAGACATGGAAATATCTTCAGAAATCATTATACATTTTGTTGCATTGGATTGTTTGGTATCCGGGATCGGGAACCTCGATTGTAATCGGGAAAGACCAAATTCTTGGAATGGGAGAAGCGACACATATGTCTGAAGAATTAATCTTGGCATTAAACCAGCAAGGAGTCCATTTTTTTTATTTCAGGCTCATCAAGCGCCTCGATCTAGTATTATAGGGTCCAATTGGGTTACCAGTGAGGATTTGGAATTAGATGGGGCTCTAGCAAAGGAATGGAAGGCTTATTGAAGGGTGATCATCAACAGCGATATCCAGCTTTAGATGAGTCCGGATGTACTGAAATGGATTGGAGGTGACACCTTAGGAAGGATTACTATTAAAAATGCATACGATGCAGTTGAAAAAAAAAAGTATGCTTATTTGATTAGACGATGGAGAAAGGTGATCTGGTCTTGGGATTTCCCTCTAAAATTAATTTTTTTTACCTGGTTGGTGGTGGAAAACAAAGTTCTTACATGGGATAATCTCCAACGTAAGGGTTTTGTAGGCTCGAGCTATTGTTCTATGTGTAAGAAGCAATCAGAAATGGAGTTTCGTTTGTTTGTCGGTTTCCCTTTTTCCAATGTTGTTTGGGATATAGAAAAACAAACATTAAATTTCCTGGGATTGTGCTCGGGTAATACCATTTCTAAGTGTTTTAAGAATTGGAAAAATCAAAATACAAGATATCCTACACTCTCGGCCTTCATTTGTTGGAATATATGGTTGGAAAGGAATCACGTGATCTTTGAGGATGGGAGGCCATCATTCCCAAAGGTGGCCATCTTGTTTATATCTGTTTTGAGACTATACACGCCTACTATAAGAACAAAGCAGTTAAGGAAAAAACCAAAGAAGCCTAAGGTAAGGTGCATGACTAGATGGTTTGATGGTGTGGCATGTGCATCTGTTGTAATAGTAGAGCTGAAGGGGTCATCTAGATCAATGAGAACAAAATTTTCAAATGGTATTTCAACTGTGGTTCGGGAACCAATACCAGAGATGACCTGATGGGTGCATGGGGACTTCTCACACTAGCTATTCAGCTTGACATTTTAGAGTTCATTATGCAAGGTGACTCAAATATTATCATCAATTGGCTGAATGAAAAGGGTCATCTACAGGTCATATCCTTGGAGTGTTGGAAGGACAGAATTTCTGAACTTATAAAACTTTTCCAAGTTATTTCCTTTCATCATGTGTATCGAGAAGAAAATACAGTTGTAGATAGCCTGTATAAGAAGGCACTTCTTAAGCCCCTTGGAAAAATTGAATACTTTCAGTGTGTCGGGGAACATGAAGGCCCTCATATGTATATATATCTCTTCTAGCTTGTGTCAGTATGTTTTTTCCTTGTGCTGGAAGTCTATTAGATTATAGGCATATGAGTTTACTGGCAGTATTGTTTTGGGGTTACAAGATAGGTTGGATTTTGCTGACATCTAATGTTTTGTGGTTCTATCTACCGGTCTAGTGAATTTCTTCTCAGTTGTATTGGTGTTTATCAGAGAATTTTTTTATGTAATGAACAATTTATATCTCTATATGAATATAAAGCGAATTTTTTTGTGGAAAAAAAAAAAACATTGGCTCTACTCTTCTTATGGGATTTCTTTCATTGTCCATGTTCGGAACTATTTTTCCATATGAATGTCTCACCAACAAGGTCACCAACACACATGTAAGACATTCATAAGGACATTATATTAGCATTTACCTCAACCATGTCATGTAGCATTTCATATTACTAATGATTCAAAACATGAAATAAAATTTCCTTTTGTATTAGTAGGTATTTCCATGATGGAAGCCGCAAATGAACTCATTTTTAATGATGTATGCTATTTGTTATTATAGGAAAACTCCACAAGTAACCATTTTATGCCATAAAATGTGTTGTACAATAATTTAAAATAATATTATATACCAACCAACACTTGTACAACTAAAAATCATGATGAGAAATAAAATCTCAATCATTTATCATGATGCAAAACTGTACACTAAGAGTAAAGTTTAGGAGATTTTACATTTGCCTTAATATTAAAGGAATTACTATAAATAAAAGACCAATAAAAATTGCAATGGCCAACAAATGGTAAATCACTTCCAAATCTAGTTCTTACAAACATTCATATATAAGTTACCACCAAATAGAACTCCAAAGGTTCTACAAAATGTAAGATATGAATTTGCACAATTAGTGGAATAAATACAACAAATGGTAAATCACTTCCAAATCTAGTTCTTACAAACATTCATATATAAGTTACCACCAAATAGAACTCCAAAGGTTCTACAAAATGTAAGATATGAATTTGCACAATTAGTGGAATAAATACAAGAGCATAAACTAATTTTTTTGGGTCAAATTTACCCTTTTTGATGATAGAAAAATGGGTAGGATAGGTTATACCAAATTTGAATTTTGCAATAGTATAATTATTTTTTCTCTTCTTTTGAGCTCTTAGAGTAAAACAAATACTCTGTAAATTGTAGTGATACAATAAGGATTATCTCGTTTATGAATACAAGTCTATGTGTAACAAGGATATTGTATTAGGTTAACATTGAATCACACACATTTTTCATTCATTTCCCTTGACATGTATAGCCCCTAATTTTTTATCCAAATTATTTGATACCAATTTGTAACTTATCCATGTACCACCATCAAAACAAGGTTTGTTGGCCTAATAAAACAATGGTGGGAGAGAAATGTAAATTTTCTATACAGTGCAATACCATTCTAAAAACCTTTCGTCTCTGAATACAATGGGAATGCTTAACACTATTTCAAACTTTAAATGCAATTTCCCAAATAACATAGATGGCTTAACCAAATCACCAAAAATATAGTTATTATTTTACAACTTAAATCCTCTTTAATATTCATCAAATAATCCCATCTCAATAATCACGTTGTATCTCCTAGATGGTCTTATTCACATCCAAGGAGGACAATCCTAGGGTTTAGGGTTCAATGTTCTCAAGATTATGAATTTAACACCTTATTTATGGAAGAGAATGTGAGTCCATAATAATGTAAGTCCTCATAAACATAATATATGAACTCATTACTCAACATGCTTCTTCACTCATGATTCAAATATCTTTAATTGCATAACATGTCATAAACCTTCATAAGATAAACACAACTATTCTTCAGACAAAACCATCACATAAAACATTATATTAAAAAAGTAAAAACCTTTCAACATCCTTTAGAATAGTTTACATTTGTTACAAAAAAAAGTATGCATGAAATGCACAACTTATCAGGGGTATGGATGATCCAAGAGGAAATCGGTCTTGAACTTCCGGGGTCGTTTTGAGGCCCTAAACAACATTTTTTGGGATCAACAGTGCCTATTGAATTTCTGGAGGAATATTATTAGATGCATGGAATATGTACTCCTTGCCTAGACATTTCCAACAAGGTATAGAAAACCCCAAATAGAGATTGTATGAAACATTTACACCCTCGGGAAGTTGACCTATCAACTACCCCCATCGGGGCCCACAAACCTTTTGGCGTTTCATCTTCCGGGGTTAGGGTTTCTGATTTTATTTATGTTAAAAAGGCCATTGGAGCCTCATTGTAAACATTGGCTTCTTTTGAATGAGCATAGCCATCACATCTCTTCTTTGAGATAAGTTTCAACCATTCTAGTGAGTCATTCACTCTGTAATTTTATAGTTTTTGTACATTTATCTCATTAATAAAAATTGTGCATTACGGTATCTTTGTGTTTATTTCAATATCTATGTATACTTCATTGTTATATCTCCACCTTCATTTCGTTCTCAAAATAATTTGGATCAATGGTATAATAGAAGGCTACTCGTTTTTGTTTCTTAGTGCATGTCCCCGATGAGGTCAGGGTATATAGAGTTGGGTCGCAAGCTATTTTCCCTTGTGGAAAATATCTCTCACCAGGCCAAGTGGCCTCCCATGGAAAAACAAAAGAGAGACAAGGGAGTAGAATATCCCATCAATCTCTTTCTCGCAAAATCCCTCTCACAACAGAGGAACAATATGTTGGAGATTTTTCCCCAAATCCTTCAATGATTGCCTACAATAATAAGAGCATCTTCGTTAAGAAGTCGCTTTGGAGATGATTCCTCATTCAAGGTTCAAGTTCATTTCTATATTCTCGTATTTGAAGTTCGGATCGATGAGTATGCTTTGGAAAAGTGGTTAAATATGATAGAAGGTTATTTCTTTGTCCACAATTTTTCCGACAGAAAAAATATCACCTTTGCACTCCTTAAGGCTCTCCCCCATGTCAAACATTGGTGGGAAACTTACTAGGAGCAAAATTCCATAGAGGAGTTTGGAATATTTAGGGTCGATCCCACTAGGTATTTTTTATGGATGTGGTCAAGGAAAAATATTACCTTGTGGGAAACTCTGATGACTAGTACATGAGATGGACCACGCTACATCAAGAGAGGGGCCAAATAATGACAGAGTTCACAAATACCTTCCATACCTTGCGTTCCAAGCTGGGTATCAAAGACTCTAAGTGACATCTGGTTCTTAAATACTGTGAGGTGCTACATAGCTACATCCAAAACGAAATGGAGTTTCTGGACATCTCATCACTGGGAGTCACTTATCTATATGTTGTCAAAATAGAGAAGAAATTTAAACACTAGAACAAGTGGGAATTTGGGTCAGAAAATATGAAAAAACCAAAGTATGGTAAAGGTAGCCCTAATACACAGAATATCCAGCATCAATACAAATAGTCCAAGCTGCAGGAAAAGAAGAGAAATGGTAAGACAAAGAATGATAGTAGGAAGTGGTGCAACTTCTGGAAAATCCCTTGGCACAACATCGATGAATGTTGCTCGAAACTGTCATTGGTAGTCGAGCTCAAAGAAAGAGAGATGAACCCCGAATCAGAGCCTGATTCAAAAAATAATATAAGGAGATATATAATTGATGAATAACCCACTTCTATTATCATGACCACAACAATCCAACCAGACGAACCAGAGGATCATAAGGAGGGGGAGTTCCTTTTCCATTCATAGATGTGGGTGAAGGGGACCTCGTTGAATTTTATTGTTATTACAGAAGCTAGAAGAACCTAATGTCATTATAGGTCTTCCAACAATTGGATTTTCCAATAAAACCACATGTGAAACCATACAACATTGGGTGGCTTCGCTAGGGTCGAGATCTTCGTTTCATCCAGCAGTGTCGCATGTACTACAACATGAATCCCTTCAAGGATGAGGCACTATGTGATGTTTCCCCACTATAAGTATGTGATTTTTTGTTAGGATAACCATATATGTGGAATAATCATGTTTTTTATGAGTCTTGACCCAATAGCATCATTTTTACTTTGGGGGGTCATCTCTACGAGATACCAGAGGTAGTCTCAACTATTGTCCTGACAAAACAATGCCGCAAAGTAATCTCTCATACCACAAAGTTTATCCTCTTCACAATCTTGGAAGAAGGTGAAAATAAGGACACTGCAACCACTGCAGCCTCAACCCAATACATTTCTATCTAGTAAAATCGTATTGCAAAAGAGAAAAAAAAAATTGTTGTGTCACCTACGGTGGTGCCTCCATAGTTCCCAATCCAACAAAGTTACAATAGATCCCTTCATATACTCCTCATATCACATATTCACTAACATAGTCCTCCCACACTTGGACATATCATGCATCTATATTAGTTCAACAGATCCAACCCCTCTAGCAACAGGTTCATAACCACCTTCAACAAGCTAAGCAAGACAATTTCTTCAGCAAGGCAAGTAGTTCACCAAGGCTCAAATTCAACAAAAGCTTCCCCATA
The DNA here is from genome assembly GCA_009831015.1 of Picea engelmannii. NCBI lineage: Eukaryota > Viridiplantae > Streptophyta > Pinopsida > Pinales > Pinaceae > Picea > Picea engelmannii. Next base: position 274,986 of record ML798084.1, read on the forward strand.
TTCCATGGGAACTTGATGCAATGGGGACCATTGCTTCATAAATGATGAATAATGATCCAAGTGGAAATCGGTGGCCACCCACCTATTCCACCAGCTCAAAACAAGGGTTTCCACCTTGGAAGTTTTTCTATGGTTTTTTCGGGTCCTGAACTTCTAAGGCCATTTTGAGGCCCTAAAACAAAACTTTTGGGATTCGTAGCACCTAACACGTAGTGAACTAAATATTCTAGGAAAACCATAAAATTTACTCATCTGATAGACCTTTCCGACGAGGTATATAATGCCCCAAACAAATACTGTATGCAAACGTTATGCCCTATGTAAGTTGATGTATCAACTACCCCCATCGAAGCCCACAAACCTTTTGGCATTTCATCTTCCAAGGTTAGGGTTTTGGATTTTCTTTATGTTAAAAAGGCCTTTGGATCCTCATTGTAAATTTCATATTCTTGCATATGAGCATAGCCATCACATCTCTTCTAAAAAATAAGTTGCCACCATTCTAACGAGTCATTCACTCTGTAATTTTATAGTTTATGTACATTTCTCTCATTAATAAAAATTCTGCATTATTGTATCTTTGAGTTTATTGCAATATCTCTGTATATTTCATTGTTATATCTCCACCTTCATTTCATTCTCAAAATAATTTGTATCAATGGAGGAATTGGCTACTTCCTTCCCCAAGTCCATTGAAAGTAATAAAGAGAGTTTAAACTCATTCAATAGAATTAGCTGACATCACTACTATTATATATAAATGTTATTTATCAAAACCTAAAATTATCACCCCTTTCAGCCATCAATAGCACTCTTAAAACCCAAATGTTTCCCAAAAGGACGCCAAACAAGCCACTATAGGACCCACTCATGAATCTTATAAAGTATATAACATGCATGTGGGATTTTTGTAGGATTCCCAAGGACAATCAACATGCATCATGCTACTTTTCTTTATAAAGGTAGCATATATCTCCCAATTTCTTCATAAAACTCAAAAAATGGGTCTTTAAGGCTACAAGAGATATTCCGAGGTAACCCACTGAATAATGACTATTCAAGGAAAGATTCATATATCAAGAAACATTTATAAATCAATGAACAGTATCCATGTCAAATAAATCTCAAAAAAATAAAAAATAAACACTAGGAAAGATGGTATGTGTCTTAAAAAAGGTGCCATAATTACAATTGTGAAAAGGAGACTTCTTAACAACTCAATAAAATGGATTCTTAGAGACCATAAATTCCATATTATAATACTAAAATAATAGAGAACCTGTTATCACCCCATAAATTATGGGAATCAACTAGTGACTAAGATATTATCTGTCTCTGGTGTTTTTGTTGACAAATGATTTTTCATCCTGCAAATAATTTGAGAGAAAAAGAAAAAAGAAAAGAAAGGAAAAAGAAGAAAGAAAAAATAAAAAAGAAAAGAAAAGAAAAAGAAGAAAGAAAAAAGAAAAAAGGAAAAAGAAAAAGAAAAAGAAAAGAAAAGAGGGCATAAAAGAATTGAAATAAAATCCCCATGCAATAATAGTAACTTGGCCATACCTTTGAAGCATGGCCAAGTTCTTTTAAATTTGATGTTGATAGGGTAGTGAATGATTTGGCTAAACAGTTTAATCTTAGCCAAAATGTCTAGGTTAGATTAGTGAATAAGTCTGGCCAGACTGTCTAATCCTGGTCAGATAGCCCCAGGGTAGAGTAATTTCTTAACCCAACAGTTTAATCTGGGTTAACTATCATAGGAAGATAGGTTAGCATGTAGGTTAGTTGCTTCATTGTTCCTTTCCAATAAAATCATCTTGATATAAAAATATCACACCATGTCTCAAAATCCTAGAGGATAGTGTGGTCGAAGCCCCTTGGTGTGGTCTATTTAAGAAATTTGGGGAAAAAACCCATAAAATGTATTTATCCTAAGTTTTCCCCCCAACACATATGTTCTCCGCTCCCAGGTTATGCTTCATACACATCTCGACGGTTTTGATCACAGCGCCAAGATCTACGGTGCACAGAGCATTCTGGACCCCCCCCGAGCGTTCTACTTTTAACCGAGAGGGGGGGGGGTCCGGAATCGGTGATAAGAATTGCACAGATCTGGACGGTTCAGGAACGAGTGCCTAGATCCACGATCCAGATTGGATTAGGGACCCCCCCCGCTCGTTCTGCCTTTAACGGAGGGGGGGGGGTCCGGAATGAAGGATAAACGACGTGCTAAGATCTGCGGCCAGGAAGAGGGTGCGTAGATCAACAACTCTAATTGGATTTCGGACCCCCCCTGGTGATCTACTTTTAACCCAGGGGGGGGGGTCTGGAATAGTATTTCCCCTCTGGCGGGCCCCTTGTCAAGCGTGGCATCAGCCTTTTGGTCCCAAAGTCCCATCACCATCTGCTATCTGACAGCCCCGTCACTCCTGGACGTCATTTTCCACTTGTTCCACTTGCTCCCTAGTTATGTCAAATCCCATAATTGTTGTCAGTCCCTGCTGTCAGTCCCCTACTCCTTTACACTCATGACCAACCCCTTATTGTGACTTTCACCTCCAATCCCTAGTAGCCACGTCACCCGTCTGTATGTTTTGGCCACCGTCACCTGCCATATCACCCCCAAGTGGCCCGTTGTCCATTTATTACTGGATAACATACCCGTTATCCTGCTGACCTGTCTCCCGTGCCTGACCGACCCAAGTTTTAAATAAAACTACCTTTATTCCCCCTTCATTCACTATTCATCCATCGCACCAGATTACCTCTTAATCCTCCATTGCTTTCCCGTCGCCTTCATCTACAGTCATTCGACCCCACTAACTCTGTGTTATTTGCAGGTACTGTTGCAGAGATGGCGCCAAAGCCAAGACAAGCAGAAGGAGAGGAGAATCCTTTTCTCCCACCTCCTGTTGACCTGGACAAAATCCCATTGGTCGACAAAGACAGATTGATCACTGATACCAAGTGCGATTTCGATTTTTCAGACCTCCATTCATGGCTCCGGGAGGTTTTCCTGGACCAGAGCGATGAAATTAGACTCTGCGAGTCCAATTTACCTGTGTACCTTTTTCTCCAAATCCATCATTTTCCCGAATTCGCACTTAAATGTCAAGCTCACTACATCCTCAAATAGAGAGTCGTCATATCCTCATCCGGAGACACCTTGTTCCTCATCACTCCCGAAGACATAGACCAGATGATGCAAATTCCCCGTGTCGAATCTGCGTCCCCTTTCAACCTAGAAATCCTTACCGAGCTATATCAGAAGATGACTTTTCCCCAGAGAGCTCATATATTCGAGATTTTCCTTCCCACTTCCGCTCAATTCCCTTCCACAAATCCCCCTTACCCGTCATCCATTTTCTCCACCAAGGGAAACCAAGTCATTTCCTCCCTTTGTGCCCTGCTAGGTTACTATTCAGACCAGTGGGTAGATGAGCCCATTCTAGGTTTTCTATCCATTTTCTCTAATGATGAAAATCCCACAACACAGTTTGATTACAGCACCTTCTTGGCCGACAATATTCACGAACAGTTCGTGAATTTTGGCACGGAAGTCATGTTCAGATATTCGTCTATATTGGCATACATGTTTGTCTACTTTCAAGCAGATAAGTTTAGTTTTTCCATGCAGAAGATGGACGCAGATGGTAGGCCTCAGCCAGTCACAGCATGGACCTCTTTGCTAAAGCATAACTCCACAGAGTATAGCTTCAAAGCATTCATTGACCTGTTCTACCACCCTGTGGTAAGCATGTTGAGCGGCAGGCCCAAGCCTCGAATAAACGACGAAGTCTAGAGAATTCTGCATCTCTCGGACAACACGAAGACCGACGATTGGTACCTTTATCAAAACCACTTGGAGATCAGAGTTTTCGGGTGTGAGTTGGCACCTTATAAGATGCCCAAATATGTTTCGGTAAGAATCTTTGCATTAGAATATATAAGACAAATCATGAATTCTGATGATATTCATTTCGTATCATTGAAGAAGAAGCAGCAGCTTCGAATCAAGGGACAGATCAGTTCCTTCATCTGCAACATTCGTGGCGCAGGAGAAGAAGCGGACCGGATGCTGAGAGAGATGAAATTTTTCTTAAGTTTCCCCTGGCACTATGACCCATGTGGGATCATCTCAGAAATGCGGGTGAAGAACAAGAATATCCCGTACATTCATGAATCCAAGCCCGAGATTGAAAAATTCGCCAACCAGACTGTGTGGGTGCCTGACACCTTGGTTGAAATGGAACAGCAGGGTCCCCCGACCACTGTGTTGCCAACGACAATGCCTCAGGTCCCTAAGGAAAAAAGGCTTCGACAGGATTTGTCTCTGCCTGTCACGGAGGTATCATCAGAAGAGTTCTAGTTGCACACTAAGAGGCCCAAGACAGTTTCAGTGCCGGGTCTGACTGTGGAACAAGAAGCCCCGCCTACCACGGTAATCAAGCTGGTCATTCCACCTTTTGATTCAAGCCTTTATAAATAAATCACCACAGAAGTACCGAATAAATCCATTGACTCCCCACTGAACACTCAGCCAGGCAAGACTGGGCCTAAGTTGATCATTTTCGAGAAGTACAAGCTGATTAAGAAAAGGAATCAAACTCTTACCACCAGCACCTATGCTCAGTTTCGAAAGCAAACGTCAACTGCGCATCACAGGCTTCTGTCTGCATTTGACACAGAAAAGGGCAGGATGCACATGGCCTTCCTCCAGGCGCAGGTACCAGACCCCAAGGTAATCACAGACTACAAGAGGGCCACCTTTGAGTTCCAGACGAAGGACGTGCACCCAGCAGATCAGATGGATCTGCACAAACAGACATGAGAGATGTTTTTTCACACATTGGTGCATGCTTCTGCTTCAGTGGCAAAATTGCAGGTGTCACTAAACAATGCTCAAACACAACTTAAGCTGGAGAAAATATCATCCTTCGTGAAAGACAACAGGATCAAGACTTTGGAGGAGTTGGTCCTCAAGATCGGATATGATCCCTCAAACATCAAAGCTGGAGAGGAGATGATAAAAAAGAATAATGAAGATATCGCCTCATTGAGAAAACAATTAAAATTTCCGCCCACAGAGGACTCGCAGGCGAAGGAGATAGCAGAGAAAGAAGGCGAGAAGGACGAGATGCTAAAGCTGATCATGGAGCAGAATGCTCAGCTCAAAGAAATGGAAGCTGAGATGGAGAGATTATTGAAAGAGAAAGAACAACTGAAGCCAATGGAAGGCATTCCATTGAGTTCTATCCCAATTGCAGGATTGAGCACTACAACAGTGACAGCAATTTCATCTGCAACACCAGTGACACCACAAGAGGGAACAACTGACCTCGCCAAATCCATGGAAAAGATGAACCTGTAAGAGACAGAAATCAGCAGGCTGAAGAAGGAAGTTGAGAACCTCCAGGAACTCAAAACTTCTTTCCAAACTAGTCTATCCAAAGAAAAGCAGGTAACTGAGCAGCTCAGGAAGGAACTACAACAGCTCCAAAAGCAAACCATGGCAGGAAAGACTTTGGCTGAGGTCAAAGAAAATGTATGGACAGACATCACTAAGTCCATAAATGAGATATGGCCCATGATCCAAATTATGTTTGAACAGAATGAGTTGCTCCAGAGGATAAAACAGGCCATTGAGAAGATTAGAATAGAATTGGGGGATAGACCAACTCAGGCAAATGATATCATCAAATTCCTCAATTCTAAGACCAAAGAAGAGCTAGAAGAATTGAAGATAGAGGATAGATCAGAGACCATCCTTGAGGTCAAAAGAGTTTTGACCAAGAGGGGATTAATGCTTCAACTAGAAGAAAAGGTTCAGACCATGGACCTAGGGGTACAGAAATTCTTCAACAAGATCGAGGCTCTCCAGAAGAAAGGTATCCCCGGTCTGAAGGTTATCAATGATAAACTGATGACACTCCCAGATTCCAAAAAGAGACTATCTGAAGTGTCTAAGGACAGTTCAAAGTTCGATGGCATACAAGGGAGCATAACCGGCAAAGCATTCCTGGATGCTTTCAGTTGGACATCAGCATCCAACACGAGATTCGATACATATTCCTCACTAAACCCACATTCGCCAAATATACGGAAATGGATGAAGTGTATCGGAGACTGCTCAAAGTCACAGTGCCTAGTCATCTCAGATGGGAGGAACTATGCGATCTGCTTGATTAGCATATGAGTTGTCCAGGTCCAGTCACCTGTCGAGTCAGATGAGGTTGTTCAAAGGCTTCATCAACGGCCTACCCAGAATTTACGCGTGCAATCGCACCAAGCCATCAAGCAGTTTTGATTATTTAAATTAGTTAGACTAAAAATAGAATGAGCACGTCCTGATCAGTTATGACAGGAGCGTTTGTAATTTGAATTATAAATACTTCACCTTTCGAAGTATTGAGGGTTGTTGATCTTTACACCCTGACGCTATCAGAATGTATTATTTTTGAAGAGATCTGCCATTAATAAAGAGGAAACACTTTTACAGGATTCTTGCGTGTATTCACTGGTGATGTTTATTCTCCAAGTTAAATGTTATTCTTGCTTTGTGTTCATATTGTTTTCTTAAACTAATCTTGAGGAGTAACGAATGTTGCAGGATTTATCTTGGATACCCTGTTTCTGACTCATAAGATTTTAGTGTTTATCTTCTGGTGTTTTCAATTAAGAAATTCTTAAATGCTTCTTAGTTGAATTTATCTTTCTTATCTTTTCTTCTGTCCATCATTTAATCTATTAAAAGATCCAGTGAGTATATTATCTCGCCCTGTGAAAGTCTTCCTTCACGTTTCTGGTTGTATTTCGGATTTATTTAAACGCAGACCCCATAGCCCAATGGATGTGTAGACTGTTTCAACCATTTCATAAAACACATTTACAACAAAAACAACCTATTTCTTTACCTAGCCTAATATCTAAAATTGGAAACATAGCTAAATCTTGTAGAGAGATCCCTCTCTGAAGATGGAAGGGCTAGATCCCAGCTTTAAAAGTGGTTGGATAAAGTTACCTTTGTAGATTTCTTTTGTTTCAACCTCTAGGAAATTTACCAAGTGCTAACATAATGGAGACTCCACTGGGGAAGAACTAAAAATTGTTAATTTCACGTTTTCTTTCCCCTAAAAAAGAACGTTTAAATTTGAAAAGAAAGTAATATTCAGAGGTTGATCAAACGTTGTACATTTATTTTCAAACTCACAAAATTAAAAAAAAAATATATATATATATATATATATATATATATATATATATATATATAAAACCAAAAAGAGTTCTGGCTCCCAAGAAAGTCCACACTCGATCTCATCCAGACCCAGAACCCATGATAGGGATAGATAACCCCGAACAGTTGCTCAGGCGAAAGACCCTGACTGCAGGTTCAGTGAGTCATATTCCCCTTCATAAGTCTCCTTCCTTTTCAGGGAAGCCGACTACTTCTCTAAACCTTGACCTCGATACCTTTCCACAACGAAACCTAGTAAGGGAACAGTCTGATAGTTTTGTGACTGATATCGTTTTCGACCCAACTATGTTGCAACCCCAAACCCCCGAAGTTCTATCTCCCATGACCAAAACACAAATCACTCCCTCAGTACTATCCAGTCCCTCCTCGTCCTCGTCTTCAGTCGCTACCTCGTCGACCATCCAATTTGTCATCCTGCCTCCTCCATTCATCATGGTAGCTCGATATGCTCCTTTGGTGTTGGTTGCGCCATTACATGCCATGCCCCAAGACTATCAAACCAGACTTCCCCAGTACGATGCAACGGGACCTTTAAACTCTCAACAACATGTTGACAAAATGAACGATTATTTTGACTTGCAAGAAGTTGATGAGGCTGACGTTCAAATGAGATTGTTTGCCCAAAGTTTGACAGGGGATGTCAAAAAATGGTTTAAAGATTTACCTTCCGCCTCAGTCCCTAACCTTGTCGCGTTCCAAAGAAGTTTTCTTGATAGATGGGAGGTAAAGAAAAACCCTCTCCAGATATTGTTCGAATACGAAAGTATAAGAAGAAATCAAGGCAAGACGTTACAAGATTACTGCACCCGTTTTAACAACCTGTACAATGCAATCCCAACTATTCAAACCCCCACAGGGTCTGGCATTAATCAAATTCCCTGATGGATTTGATGTCGACATGTCTTACCAGTTAAGAGAAAGAAATTCCACCACCCTGGAAGACATGCAGAAAAGTGCTATAAATGTGGAGGCCAATCTGTTGGCGAAAAGGGCCCGTCAGAGGTCAGAAAGGAGAGTCACGATCAAAGAAGAACCTTCCACATCGACCACAGATTCCAAATTGGATTCTTTGGCCAGAGCAGTGGAACTAATGATGGAAAGACTTACTGTCTCCGAAAAAAATCCTCCAAGAGAAAACCCACCAGCTCCCCAGGTTCGGAACCCTAACTTTAGGAGAAACCCTCCTCAAATCGGACAGAGAGACCCGAGGGATCAAAGAGAGCAGAGGGGTCCAGATTAGCGGATCAGACCTGCTCTACAGGAAAACTATGTTGATGAAGGGGAAGGAGCGATTGAGGAATTGGAGGACACTCATATTAATCTCATGGGTATTCACGACAATGAGGCTATTTTTCTTACTTAAGAAGAGAAGGAACTCTTTCTTCTCAATCAAACAAAGGTAAGTGAAGAAGCCGAAGATGCAGAAAAATAGGCCTTTGAAAATTCTATCCTGGAGGTACACCAGCAGTACAATCTACGGAGTAAGAATATAGAAGGGAGTTCTCCAAAGAAGACGACTGAAACAAAGAAAGTAGTCGAAACCAAAAAGACTTATGAGCCATCTGCTGAGAAGACTCCTGAGAAAAGCACTGCTGAGAAGACTTCTGAGGAGATTGTTGCTGAGAAGATCCCTGAGAAGAGTAATGCCGACGCTCCCGTGAAGAAAAACATCGCCATTCTGAAAAGGCCATCACGGCCTGAGGCTCCACCTGTTAATCCACCGAGTATTTCTGAGCAGAAGAATATGGTGGACAAACCATAATCGATGAGCAGAAACCCTACACCTTTTAGCCTTGAGGGGGAATTGGAAAAAATAAAAATCCCCATCCCACTTACAGAGTTGATGAATAGAGACAGGTATCGTTCACAGGTGATTAAAGCACTGGCCATTGAACTTGACATAGGCACAAAGTCCTTAACCATTGGATCAGCAAGTCATTCAGACACTGTGAACCTTACTGATGATCGACCCGAGCTTCTTTTCAGACCTGAAGTAGATGGTCGAGATGATACTGGTGAGGTCACCCCTTTCTATATCAGGTTAAATATACACGACTTGATCTTGCATAACGCTATGATGGATTCGGGTGCCTCACACAATCTGATGCCTAAAGAAGTAATGGAAAAACTGGGACTGGAGGTCACCAGACCATACAAGGATTTACACTCATTTGACTCTAACAAAGTTAAATGTATTGGTTTGATCAAAGACCTATGCATCACTTTGGTTCAGATCCCTGCGAAGAGTATGTTAATGGATGTGGTGGTTGCAGACATCCCGCCAAAGTATGGAATGTTGCTATCCCGATCTTGGGGGGCTAATTTGAAAGGAACCCTGCAGCTGGATATGTATTACGCCACTATCCCAGTGTTTGGGCAACAGAGGAGGCTATACAGAGAAACGTTGATGAAGTACATGGTCAGTAGCCAAGACAAACCGCACAATTATCCCCTTTACTCTACACATTCTGATTTAGATTCGTTCATCTTGTACAATGATGGTGATACGGAGGAGCAAGATACTCAGTTGATGGAAGACACACCTAGTCAAGATGAAGGCCAAGAAAGCATTGAGGTAGCAAAGATGAAGAATGTGATAACTGAAGAGTTACCCGTTGATTTCTGGAGCATGGATTTTGATGGTGCTGTGAGTAAAGAAGGAGCAGGAGCTAGATTCTGGCTGCATAATCACAGAAACAGGTATTCAGAAAATCACTCTTACAAATTAAATTTTCAATATACTAACAATATTTCTGAGTATGAAGCTTTGATGCTCGGCCTAAATCTTTTGAAGAAAGTTGGTGCTAAGCAGATAATGGTAAGAGGTGATTCTGAATTGATAATCAAGCAAGTCAAAGGTGAATACGCTGCTAAACGCCCTCGTCTTAGAGCTTATAGGAATGTTGTTCTTGATGCCTTGAGGTGTTTTACTGAAGTCGACTTGCAGGTAATGCCGAGGGGACAAAATATTCTGGCCGACGGATTGGCTACGTCAGCAGCCACCTGTAAGATTCCTTTCCGCCCGACTCGCCCATATACTGTTGAGGTGAAATGCAGACCGACAGTTCCTGACAATATCAGGTATTGGCAAGTGTTTGGTAATGACGATCAAATTGAAGATTTTCTGCAGTGTAAAAATGAGTTTGAATGTACAAATATAGATTTAGAAAACGAAGAGGAAAATGTAAATAATTCTGATTTTGAAATTGAGAGTGTAAATACTGTAGATTCAGGTGTAAATACTGTAGATTCAGGAGAACTAGGTGATGACGAAATGGATGTCGATGTTTTACAGTTGAAAAGCAATGTTTTACCTAGAGATCTTGTTCCTTTAGAAGATTTGTTTGACTGTAACGACGTAGCTAAAAAACCAAAAACAGAAGCCCATGGACAAGAGGTAGAAGACTGTAATATAGGGACTGAAGAGAAACCTAGGATGGTCAAACTGTCTAAATCATTACCACCAGAGCAAAAAATCAAATACATTGAGCTATTTAAAGAATATTCTGATGTCTTTGCCTGGGGATATGAAGACTTGAAAGCCTATGATACCAACATCATACAACACAGGATTCCATTAAAGGAAGACCAAAAACCGTTTAGGCAGAAACTTAGGAGGATAAATCCCAAGTTGCTTCCTCTGATAGAAAAGGAAATCAAGAAAATGTACGATGCCCAGATCATAGTTCCATTATGTTTTTCCAAGTGGGTCTCCAATCTGGTCCCTACACGCAAGAAAACTAGGGAAATCAGACTCTGCATAGATTTCCGTAATCTGAATAAAGTTTCACTGAAGGATAATTACCCCTTGCTGAAGATGGACCACATCCTGCAAAGAGTGGTCGGGTCCAAACGAATTTCTCTACTGGATGGTTTTTCTGGTTACAATCAGGTCTTAGTTCACCCGGACGACCAAGACAAAACTGCTTTCACCACACCATGGGGCACTTTCATGTATGTGAAAATGCCTTTTGGTCTGATGAACAAAGGAGCCACTTTCCATAGGGCTATGGATATTTCCTTCGTGGAAGAATCAGGAAAATTTATTGTTGTCTATTTAGATGATGTGACTGTATTTTCCCAATCTGACGACGAACACCTAAGACACCTCAGACGAGTTTTCAAGAAGTGTAGGAGGTTTGGGATTTCTTTAAATCCTAAGAAGAGTCTTTTTGGGTTAGAAGAAGGCAAACTGTTGGGACACATCATCTCTAAAGATGGAATCAAAATAGACCCTAGCAGAATTGAGGCCATACAAAATCTAGAACATCCAAGAAACCTCAAAGAACTACAGTCTTTTATCGGAAGAATTAACTTTCTTCGAAGATTCATTCCCAATCTAGTAAAATTACTCAGGAACATTACGAACATGCTAAAAAAGGATGTAAAAATTAAATGGGACTTTGAGTCCAGACAATCTTTCGAACAAGTAAAACGAGAACTTACAGAGGCCCCTATTCTGATCAGTCCTGATTTTACTAAGGATTTCTATCTCTTTTCTTTCGCTTCTGAACATACTATGGCAGTGGTGTTACTACAAAAGAACAGCGAAGGGTATGAACAGCCCATAGCTTTCTTCAAAAAAGCATTAAGAGATGCTTCCCTGAACTACAAGATCATGGAGAAGCAAGCTTTTGCTTTGGTAAAAGCAATAAAAGACTTTAGGGTTTACATTCTCCATTCCCACACCATAGCTTATGTTCTGAATGCGGTAGTAAAGGATATCTTAACACAGGACAATCCGGATGGAAGAAGGGGAAAATGGATTGTTGTCATTTTAGAATACGATATAGAGATTAATTCCACGAAACTAATCAAAGGTCAAGGCCTTGCTAAATTGATGGCTGAATCTAACTTTCAAGCTCTTGACATTAATTTTCTAGATGTGGCAGATGAACAGGGTGAGATGGTGACTCCAAGCGTAAGAGAGGTATTTCTCAACTCTCCATGGTATGCAGACCTCATTTTTGTTTTGCAAAATCTACAAGCTCCCCCTGGTTTGACTAAGACCAAAGCTAGATTTTTAAAGTTGAAAGCCTTAAAATTTTGTATTCTAGAAGGCAATTTGTATTGGAAAGACCCTGCAGGCATTCTATTAAATTGTTTACTGAAATATGAAGTTGATAAAGTGTTTCAAGAGTTTCATGTAGGAGAATGTGGTGGCCATTTGAATTGGAAGGTCACAGCCAACAAAATACTCAGAGCTGGTTTTTATTGGCCCACCCTGTTCGCCGATGTGCATCAGAAGGTAACAGCATGTCACCAATGTCAACTGTTTGAAGGTAAAAGGAAACTCCTTCCTCTACCTTTGAAACTGATCTCAGTTGAAGCCCCTTTCCAGCAATGGGGGCTCGACTTCATTGGAGAAATACATCCCTCATCATCAGGTCAGCACCGGTGGATTCTCACTGCCACTAATTATTTTACCAAATGGATCAAAGCAGTACTGAGCAGGAAATCCACTGACTCTGTTATTATCAAATTTCTTGAAAATAATATTTTGTCTCGTTTTGGTTGTCCTAGAAAGCTTATCACTGACAATGCAGCTGCCTTTCGGTCAAAGAAACTTATATATTTTTGCAACCGGTATCACATTGGTTTGGGGCATTCCATAGCCTATTACCCTCAGGGGAATGGGTTGGCGGAATCTTCAAACAAAACCTTGGTAAATATCATCAAGAAAACATTGCAGGAAAATAAGAAATCATGGCACGATAAGTTGGTGTTTGCTTTATGGGCTGACAGGCTGATGACCAAAAGGTCAATTGGTATGTCACCATACCAACTGGTCTATGGTACAGAGGCAGTGTTCCATACTTCTTTAGGAGTCCCTGTCATGAAGTTTCTTCAAGATGTTCAAGTTGAGCCCAATGATTCACAGAGAAGGATCAACCAGATGATCCATTTGCAACAGACTAGAGAAGAAGTTTTCAATAAGACTTAGGTAATCCAAGAAAATATCAAGAAAATATTCGAAAAACGAACCAAGGAGGATGACTTTGAGCTAGGTGATTTGGTGCTGAGATGGGATGCCAGAAATGAAGACAAGGGAAAGCATGGAAAATTTGACAATCTGTGGACAGGACCTTACATGATCCAAGCTTTCAGGGGAAACAATGCTTTTTTTCTAAACAACGTTGATGGGTCAGATCTGCCAGGAGAACCTATGAATGGAAAAATGCTGAAACATTATATCCCACCTCAGTAGAAGATTTGAGTGTTCAATATCCATTGTACATACCAGTTTAAGTTTCATTTTTCACTTGCATTTTCTGAGTGAAGAACATCAGACAGTTGGTTGAAGCCCGAAGAGAAGGCCCTAAGCTGCTGACCATTGTTTTTCCAATTTTTGAGAATAAAACCAATGAAGGCTACTAGGCAGAAATTTTCAGGACTACAGGAACCAGGATTCTTGGCACTTCATAGGGAAAATTACCATCCCCAGGTGGAGCCACTGTTATCACCCCATAAATTATGGGAATCAACTGGTCACTGAGATATTATATGTCTCTAGTGTTTTTGTTGACAAATGATTTTTCATCCTGCAAATAATTTGAGAGAAAAAGAAAAAAGAAAAGAAAAGAAAAAGAAGAAAGAAAAAAGAAAAAAGAAAAGAAAAGAAAAAAAAGAAAGAAAAAAGAAAAAAGGAAAAAGAAAAAGAAAAAGAAAAGAAAAGAGGGCATAAAATAATTGAAATAAAATCCCCATGCAATACTAGTAACTTGGCCATACCTTTCAAGCATGGCCAAGTTCTTTTAAATTTGATGTTGATAGGGTAGTGAATGATTTGGCTAAACAGTTTAATCTTAGCCAAAATGTCTAGGTTAGATTAGTGAATAAGTCTGGCCAGACTATCTAATCCTGGTCAGATAGCCCCAGGGTAGAGTAATTTCTTAACCCAACAGTTTAATCTGGGTTAACTGTCATAGGAAGATAGGTTAGCATGTAGGTTAGTTGCTTCATTGTTCCTTTCCAATAAAATCATCTTGATATAAAAATATCACACCATGTCTCAAAATCCTAGAGGATAGTGTGGTCGAAGCCCCTTGGTGTGGTCTATTTAAGAAATTTGGGGAAAAAACCCATAAAATGTATTTATCCTAAGTTTTCCCCCCAGCGCATATGTTCTCCGCTCCCAGGTTAGGCTTCATACACATCTCGACGGTTTTGATCACAGTGCCAAGATCTACGGTGCACAAAGCATTCCGGACCCCCCCTCGAGCGTTCTGCTTTTAACCGAGGGGGGGGTCCGGAATCGGTGATAAGAATTGCGCAAATATGGACGGTCCATGAACGAGCACCTAGATCCACGATCCAGATTGGATTCTGGACCCCCCCGCATGTTCTACCTTTAACGGAGGGGGGGGTCCGGAATGAAGGATAAACGACATGCTAAGATCTACGGCCAGGAAGAGGGCGCGTAGATCAACGGCTCTAATTGGATTTCGGACCCCCCCTGGTGATCTACTTTTAACCAAGGGGGGGGGTCCGGAATAGTTTTTCCCCTCTGGCGAGCCCCTTGTCAAGCGTGGTGTCAGCCTATTGGTCCCAAAGTCCCATCACCATCTGCTATCTGACAGCCCTGTCACTCCTGGACGTCATTTTCCACTTGTTCCACTTGCTCCCTAGTTATGTCAAATCCCATAACTGTTGTCGGTCCCTACTGTTAGTCCCCTACCCCTTTACACTCATGACCAGCCCCTTATTGTGACTTTCACCTCCAATCCCTAGTAGCCACGTCACCCGTCCGTATGTTTTGGCCACCGTCACCTGCCATATCACCCCCAAGTGGCCCGTTGTTCATTTATTACTGGATAACATACCCATTATCCTGCTGACCTGTCTCCCACACTCGACCGACCCAAGTTTTAAATAAAACTACCGTTATTTCCCCTTCATTCACTATTCATCCATCGCACCAGATTACCTCTTAATCCTCCATTGCTTTCCCGTCGCCTTCATCTACAGTCAGTTGACCCCACTAACTCCGTGTTATTTGCAGGTATTGTTGCAGAGATGGCACCAAAGCCAAGACAAGCAGAAGGAGAGGAGAATCCTTTTCTCCCACATCCTGTCGACCTAGACAAAATCCCATTGGTCGACAAAGACAGATTGATCGCTAATACCAAGTGCGATTTCTATTTTTCAGACCTCCATTCATGGCTCTGGGAGGTTTTCCTGGACCAGAGCGATGAAATTGGACTCTGGGAGTCCAATTTACCCCTGTAACTTTTTCCCCAAATCCATCATTTTCCCGAATTCTCACTTAAATGTCAAGATCACTACATCCCCGAACAGAGAGCCGTCATATCCTCATCCGGAGACACCTTGTTCCTCATCACCCCCGAAGACATAGACCAGATGATGAAAATTCCCCGTGCTGAATCTGCGTCCCCTTTCAACCTAGAAATCCTTACCGAGCTATATCAGAAGATGACTTTTCCCCAGAGATCTCAGATATTCGAGCTTTTCCTTCCCACTTCTTCTCAATTCCCTTCCACAAATCCCCCTTACCCGTCATCCATTTTCTCCACCAAGGGAAACCAAGTCATTTCCTTCCTTTGTGCCCTGCTAGGTTACTATTCAGACCAGTCTATAGATTACATCACCTTCTTGGCCGAAAATATTCACGAATAGTTCGTGAATTTTGGCACGGAAGGAATGTTCAGATATTCGTCTATACTGGCATACATGTTTGTCTACTTTCAAGCAGATAATTTTAGTTTTTCCATGTAGAAGATGGACGCAGATGGCAGGCCTCAGCCAGTCACAGCATGGACCTCTTTGCTAAAGCATAAATCCACAAAGTACAGCTTCAAAGCATTCATTGACTTGTTCTACCACCCTGTGGTAAGCATGTTGAGCGGCAGGCCCGAGCCTCGAATAAACGACGAAGTCCAGAGAATTCTGCATCTCTCGGACAACACGAAGACCGGTGATTGGTACCTGTATCAAAACCACTCGGAGATCAGAGTTTTCGGGTGCGAGTTGGCACCTTATAAGATGCCCAAATATGTGCCGGTAAGAATCTTTGCATTAGAATATATAAGACAAATCATGAATGCTGATGATATTC
The DNA here is from genome assembly GCA_009831015.1 of Picea engelmannii. Classification (NCBI taxonomy): domain Eukaryota; kingdom Viridiplantae; phylum Streptophyta; class Pinopsida; order Pinales; family Pinaceae; genus Picea; species Picea engelmannii. The sequence goes on from ML798084.1 coordinate 291,311, forward strand.
ATTTCGTATCATTGAAGAAGAAGCAATAGCTTCGAATCAAGGGACAGATCGGTTCCTTCATCTGCAACAGTCGTGGCGCAGGAGAAGAAGCGGAACGGATGCTGAGAGAGATGAAGTTTTTCTTAAGTATCCTCTGGCACTATGACCCATGCGGGATCATCTCATAAATGCGGTTGAAGAACAAGAATATCCCGTACGTTCATGAATCCAAGCCCGAGATTGAAAAATTCGCCAACCATACTGTGTGGGTGCCTGACACCTTGGTGAAATGGAATAGCAGGGTCCCCCGACCACTGTGCCGCCAACGACAATGCCTTAGGTCCCTAAGGAAAAAAGGCTTCGACGGGATTTGTCTCCGCTTGTCACGGAGGTATCATCAGAAGAGTTCCAGTTGCACACTAAGAGGCCCAAGACCGTTTCAGTGTCGGGTCCGACTGTGGAACAAGAAGCCCCACCTACCACGGTAATCAAGCCGGTCATTCCACCTTTTGGTTCGATCCTTTATAAATAAATCACCACAGCAGTACCGAATAAATCCATTTACTCCCCACTGAACACTCAGCCAAGCAAGACTGGGCCTAAGTTGAGCATTTTCGAGAAGTACAAGTTGATTAAGAAAAGGAATCAGACTCTTACCACCAGCACCTATGCTCAGTTTCAAAAGCAGACGTCAACTGCGCAGCATAGGCTTCTGTCTGCATTTGACACAGAAAAGGGCAGGATGCACATGGCCTTCCTCCAGGCGCAGGTACCAGACCCCAAGGTAATCATAGACTACAAGAGGGCCACCTTTGAGTTCCAGACAAAGGACGTGCACCCAACAGATCAGATGGATCTGCAAAAACAGACAGGAGAGATGGTTTTTCACACATTGGCGCATGCTTCTGCTTCAGTGGCAAAATTGCAGGTGTCACTCAACAACGCTCAAACACAACTTAAGCTGGAGAAAATATCATCCTTCGCGAAAGAAAACAGGATCAAGACTTTGGAGGAGTTGGTCCTCAAGATTGGCTATGATCCCTCAAACATCAAAGCTGCAGAGGAGATGATAAAAAAGAAGAATGCAGATATCGCCTCATTGAGAAGACAACTAAAACTTCCGCCCACAGAGGACTCACAGGCGAAGGATATAGCAGAGAAAGAAGGCGAGAAGGACAAGATGCTAAAGCTGATCATGGAGCAGAATGCTCAGCTCAAAGAAATGGAAGCTGAGATGGAGAGATTATTGAAAGAGAAAGAACAACTGAAGCCAATGGAAGGCATTCCATTGAGTGCTATCCCAATTGCAGGATTGAGCACTACAACAGTGACAACAATTCCATCTGCAACACCAGTGACACCACAAGAGGGAACAACTGACCTCGCCAAATCCATGGAAAAGATGAACCTGGAAGAGATAGAAATTAGCAGGCTGAAGAAGGAAGTTGAGAACCTCCAGGAACGCAAAACTTCTTTCCAAACCAGTCTATCCAAAGAAAAGCAGGTAACTAAGCAGCTCAGGAAGGAACTACAGCAGCTCCAAAAGAAAACCATGGCAAGAAAAACTTTGGCTGAGGTCAAAGAAAATGTATGGACAAACATCACTAAGTCCATAAATGAGATATGGCCCATGATCCAAATTATGTTTGAGCAGAATGAGTTTCTCCAGAGGAGAAAATAGGCCATTGAGAAGATTAGAATAGAATTGGGGGATAGACCAACTTAGGCAAATGATATCATCAAATTCCTCAATTCTAAGACCAAAGAAGAGCTAGAAGAATTGAATATAGAGGACAGAACAGATACCATCCTTGAGGTAAAAAGAGTTTTGACCAAGAGGGGATTAATGCTTCAACTAGAAGAAAAGGTTCAGACCATGGACCTAGGGGTAAAAAAATTCTTCAACAAGATTGAGGCTCTCCAGAAGAAAGGTCTCCCCGGTCTGAAGGTTATCAATGATAAACTGATGACACTCCCAGATTACAAAAATAGACTGTCTGAAGTGTCTAAGGACAGTTCAAAGTTCGCTAGCATACAAGGGAGCATAACCGGCAAAGCATTCCTGGACGCTCTTCAGTTGGACATCAACATCCAACACGAGATTCGATACATATTCCTCACTAAACCCACATTCGCCAAATATACAGAAATGGACGAAGTGTATCAGAGACTGCTCAAAGTCACAGTGCCTAGTCATCTCAGATGGGAGGAACTATGTGATCTGCTTGATTAGCAGATGAGCTGTCCAGGTCCAGTCACCTGTCCAGTCAGATGAGGTCATTCAAAGGCTTCATCAACGGCCTACCCATAATTTATGCGTGCAATCACACCAAGTCATCAAGCAGTTTTGATTAGTTAAATTAGTTAGACTAAAAATAGAATGAGCATGTCCTGATCAGTTATGACAGGAGCGTTTCTAATTTGAATTATAAATACTTCACCTTTCAAAGTATTGAGGGTTGTTGATCTTTACACCCTGACGCTATCAGACTGTATTATTTTTGAAGAGATCTTCCATTAATAAAGAGGAAACACTTTTACAGGATTCTTGCGTGTATTCACTGGTGATGTTTATTCTCTAAGTTAAATGTTATTCTTGCTTTGTGTTCATATTATTTTCTGAAACTAATCTTGTTGAGTAACGAATGTTGTAGGATTTATCTTGGATACCCTGTTTCTGACTCATAAGATTTTAGTGTTTATCTTCTGGTGTTTTCAATTAAGAAATTCTTAAATGCTTCTTAGTTGAATTTATCTTTCTTATCTTTTCTTCTGTCCATCATTTAAGCTATTAAAAGATCCAGTGAGTATATTATCTCGCCCTGTGAAAGTATTCCTTCACGTTTCTGGTTGTATTTCGGATTTATTTAAACGCAGACCCCATAGCCCAATGTATGTGTAGACTGTTTCAACCATTTCATAAAACACCTTTACAACAAAAACAACCTATTTCTTTACGTAGCCTAATATCTAAAATTGGAAACATAGCTAAATCTTGTAGAGAGATCCCTCTTTGAAGCTGGAAGGGCTAGATCCCAGCTTTAAAAGCGGTTGGATAAAGTTACCTTTGTAGATTTCTTCTATTTCAACCTCTAGGAAATTTACCAAGTGCTAACAGAACCCATTCATCAATTCCATTATTTTTTCAAACACTTAATTTCCATGCTTTGCTAATGTATTCAAATACATAGACTCCAAACTAGTTAATTACAATTAACCATTATACTTGTAACCATATATAGGAATTTCAGAACAATTTATCATGATCATTCATAACTTTAAACTATTCAACATAAAAGAATGATTTTTTAAATAAGGAGAAGAATTGAAAAAACGTATCTTATTCACAAGTCAAGTCCCAAGGCAATTGACTAGGTTTGAGCAATGTTTTTGCCAACCAATGCAATACTCTATGGATTCCACCCCCTTGATAAGTTATTATACCACTAGGGTTCTTTAATCAGTGTTTCAATTATACCATATTTGGCACTCACTCTACTACCCCATACAACTTGAGAACACACTCCCTTTTTCTACTCTTTAATACCTCAAAAATAATATTCCTCTCTATGCTCTTCAATATGTGTACCAAGAATCCAAACCACTATCTACTTTTAGATTTAAGCTTTCGTAGAATTATTCTTCTTCAACAACAATGTTTTTGTTTTTCACTACAAGGAGAACACCTTGTAGCAGAGGTTTTCTTGGAAGCTTTTAGTGTTACAAGATTTGACAAATTAAAAAAAGAAAAACCTTTGCGACAACATTCTCTATTTGAAGCAGAGGTTTAATGTATTCTCCATAAAACTAAAAAAAATTGGGCGTGTGAAGGTTTTAATGAAGGTTATTTTTTGTACTTGTATTGGTAAAACACATGGGTGTGCTCTTACAAAACCTACACCGGTGCCTACATAATCCCAAAATTCACTCGTGCTTTTACAATTATTAGGAACCAATTCTGTCATTTTTGTTGTATGTAGCACTAGAGCTCTTATAATTATTGTGCACCATTTATGCATTTTTTTGTTGTATGTAGAAATAGTAATTTTTGAGTTTATTTACGCACTGTTGGTACCATTTGGTTTTATGTAGCACCGTTGTTCTTATAAATATTATGCACCATGTCATTATATTTTTATGGAACTGATCCAAGTGGATCTCGGTGGCCATCTACCTTTTCCACTGAATCAACATTTTCGAGCCTATGGTTTTGATAAACCATGATATTCACCCTTTTTGATGGGGAATGTAATGTAATTATATCTCCATTTGTTAATTACATCCTTTGTTTAATTGTTTCCTTCTGGTATTATGTACATGCTTACAACATTAATGCGGTGTATCTGATTAGAAACACATAGTTAAGAATGCTTGGGATAGAGTAGTACTAGGATGGGTGACCTCTCGGGAAGTCATAGTGTTTTACATGCCTATGGAATTTTGTAAAATTATACCAATTTATCCCACATGCATCATGGGAATTATTCTCCTCTCACTCTCTCATGTATAATCAAGGTGAAGGAGGTCCTTTGAGCATGCAGTGGAGTGTGATGTAATGCTTATTGCAAATGAGCGTAGTCAACATCTCTTTGTCTTTAGAGATAGTCTACCACCATTCTAGAGAGTTTGTGTTATTCATTATTCTATTATTTTATTCATTAATAGAAGCTAGGTTTCATTGTATTTCTATGTTCTCCACTATAGTATGGTTTCTATTTCATTTTATTCTTCATATAATCCATATCAGGGGTATCAAAGAAATCTTCTCCTTGTTATTTCTTGAGGCGTTTCCCTGACAATGTTAGGGTATAGAGAGTTGGGTCTTAAGCTATTTTCGCTTGGGGATGACCACTCTTACTAGCCTAAGTGACCTCTCATGGTGGAAGAAAAGACAAATGACAGAGAATGAGATCCTTTCAAGAAGTTGCTTGTGGAATCTCTCATGCAAAAGAGCAATGAGATGATGGACAACTTTTCTCATATCCTTTGACCACTACCAATGGAGACTAATGCATATTCGACAAGAAGCCATTTTAGAGGTGAAACACCATTAAAGTTACAAGTTAATTTTGATATCCCTTTATTTGAAGGACAAATGGATGCATATGATCTAGAGAAATGGTTGAATATAATAGAAGGATATTACTCTATCCAAAAAAATTCTGATAGCGAAAAGATCACCTTTGTGATCCTTAAATCCCTTCCCCATGTCAAATATTGGTGGGAATCTTACTAGGAGAATCAAACCACGGATGAATATACTCCATTCCAGAGAGAACCCAACTAGGTGTCCTTTTTGGATTCCATCAAGGAATAGTTCTACAATGTTGGAAACTATTATGACCAATATATGAGATGGACAACTCTGTGTCATGAGAGATACCAGACAGTGCCAGAGTATACTAACATCTTCCATAACTTGTGATCAAATCTAGATATTGCATATTCTGATAGACACTTGGTTCTGACGTATCAAAGTGGCCTACACAGGTACATCGAAAGAGAGATGGATTTCTTAGACATTTCCTCACTAGGTGCCGCTTATCGATATGTTGTCAAAATCAAGCAAAAATTTAAGCAGTGGAATAAGTGGGAGTTCGGGTCTGGAAATATTCAAGAACATAAGTATGGTAAATATGAACCTAACTTATAGAAAAACAAACCTCAAGAAAACCAGTCCAAGCCATAGGAAAAGAAGGGTAATGGAAATATGAAGAAGGGCATTGGAAAGTGGTGTGAGTTCCACAAAATCCCATTGCACAACACTGATGAATGTTGCTTGAAACAATCATCGTTGGTCAATCTCAAAGAAAACGAATTAGAACTTGACTCAGACTTTGATTCAAAGAACAATAAAGGGGAACAAATCATTGATGCAGACCCCACTACTACCATTGTGACCACAACAATACAACCAAAAGAACCATAGGAGCTCGAGCAGGGGGAGCACCTCTTCCACTCAATGTTATAGAAAATGTTTCCTCACCCCATGCAACTTGCTTGATGGAAATTTTATTTCCCTATGTAGACTTGAAGTCCCATTTTTTACCTTTCAGAGAAAAAAAGCACATTTTTGCACATATACGTTGTAATATCCCTAGGCTGAACCCAATTGTAATGTAAATGAAAATGTACTTAAGTTGGTGAGTTGTTTTGATATCATTTTTGTATGCACATTTCATGGCTTAGCGCACGCTAGTACTACGCAGTAAAATGATGAAGTGTACACATTCCTGGATATCGCGCACAACTTCTTGAGTGTGTACGATATTGAGGCCAGGGAGCCTTTATGTATATGTGGCATTTTATAGGCTGTTGAGATGATATTATAAGCTAGGATGCTTATGTTTTGATTAGGCCGGAGAGCCTATATGTTAAAGGCCAGTGCACCTATTTTTGTATATGTCTCATAATTAATATAAAATACATCGTTGCGCGCAGACCGACCACGATAAAAAAGATGGGGGACTAAACTCCACTAGTTGGGGAAAGGGAGGGGCCCAAAAGTTAAGGAAAAGGGCTAAGCTAGGGAGCTTAAGAAAAAAACAAAGGAATATTATATTAATATTTCTTAAATCATAAAGTATGGATAATTGTTTTATCCTAAGTTCTAAAGTTGGGGACAAGTGGGCCAAAGTAGATCCCAACATGACAAGTGTCAAGTTGGGGACATGAATACATATTGTTGGGACTCATTTCATTTCCTATCATCTTTTCCATCATTCTTCCATGATTCCTTCCATCATTCAATCATCCAGTCAAACATCCATGAGCATATACACACCCATTGAGATATCCTTTGTATCTTCATGACTGTACTTGAACCTGTATCCATAGCCATTATGTTTTTGTATCTAGTTAGCGTGGGAGCGGGATTGAAGAAGCAGGTTGTCAGGCCCATGGGACATTGAAGAGGTGAGTTGTCAGGCCCATGCGAAATTCTCTGGGTGAGAGAATTGCTGGGAATTGATTTCCTGAAGGTGATAAACTATAGCTACAGGGCTATGAGACTTCCTGTTCGACCTATTGTTGAAGTCCAGAAAGGAAGTGGGGTAGGCAAAGGATTGTTGAGTAGAGAAGGGGCCCACTTCCTGGGGTGGGACAAGCCTGTGGGGAATGAGAAATTGTAGGCTTTTAGCTGAGTGAGCACCGTGACAGAGTCTTTCTTGTTGTCTATGAGCCTATATCCTGGTTAAGAATCCCTTCACCCGAGTGGAGTTTAGCCCCAGCTCAGGGGTGAATCACTGTTGAGAGTGATGAACAGTGTAGTCTAAAGTTGGGAGGTTCGTGGAAGGTTTGCACCCAGTTGGTGACATTATTACCAAGATAAGTGCCAATTGTGTGATAAATTTTACATGTTGCATTGTTATTTACATGCTTATTTTTATGGGTTATCATATGTGCGGTTATAACTTTGTTTATTCTTATGGGTATTTCTTGTATATACTTCATGTATATGTTTACTGTTATTTCAATGTGAATCTGTGTATTTACAGATGTATTTGTTTGTTTACATTTTATATATAATGCTTTCACAAGAGTTCTGTGTGTGTATATTTTAATTGCATGCAGTTCAAAAAATTCATGTGGCATAGCTTAGTTGGATACTGGGTATGTTACACTATGTTCCATAGAGAGAACAATAAAAGAGTTCTCTGGCATAGCATGGCCTGGATGGCCGGGGACGTTACAATATGGTACAAGAGCATCATTTTTCAACACTAAGCCTGGATGGGCCGAGAAAGTTGAGTTGAAGTGAAATTTCATAGAGGATTTATTTCAAAGTGGCTAAATTTCAGTTTGTAGAGTGTCCATGGTAAAAATTAACAGAAACTGGGCGGAATTGGGAAAATCCCCAATTTTTGTTGTTAAATTCATGAGAAAACTGAGATATTCGACCAAGTGGTGAGATATTACTGGTTTAATATATGTTCTAGCAAATTTGGATCTAGAATGGGTCAAATTTGAAGTTACAGTGAATCCATGATAGATGGAGCGAGTTTAGTGGTTAAAATTTTCAATTCGTGAATTGATTTTGGATAAATTCATTCCAGAAATGTCAACTTAAAATGATTTTTTTTTGCATAGGTTGAACTAGTGTTATCAGGGTGAAATTGAACAAATTTTGTGGTTGCAAAATGTCTATGGTAAATTGGCGAAAAAGTTAAGAAAAAGCCCCAATTTTTGCAGTGGAATTCACGAGGAATTGTTGCGCATAAAGGTGAATGTGCACAGGAGGGCGCACTAAAAATGCATGATGAGCAGTAAAAGATGGTGATTGGTAAAAGTAGGCATTGTGCGGTAAGATATTGGCATGTTGGTGCATGCGCTAAATTTCGGTGCCACGCAGAAAAATGTTAGAGTGTAGGTGTGAGCGCTAAATTTCGATGTCGCCCAAAAAAATGTTAGTGTGCGGGTGTGTGCGCTAAATTTCGGCGTCGCGTGGAAAAATGTTGGTTTACAGGACCACACGATAAATTTATTAGTGCGTGGTGTGCACATACATAATAATGACGTTCGTGGTGTGTGTAGTGTTGGCAGAGCGCAGAGGAGTTTTGTCAGTGCACATGCAATGTGGGTATATGTTGTCGCACAACAGTCTAGTTAGTGGTGCACGCAGAGTTTTGGTGCACAGTGGAGACGTACTAAAATATGGCTTGGTGTAACACATAGAGTACAATGCACGTGGAATATCAACGAGCGATACAAAAACTGCGTGCAACAGAAAATAATGCAAGAACCAAAACTGCGCGCGGTGGATATTGGTGTGCAACACAAAAGTAGTGTGCAGTTATTGGTGCGACAGAGAAGTGATACACAATGGTTTTAAAGTGCGCGAAGAACGATTTACCTTGTGTTGTTGTTGTTCATGGTGAACATGGGTGTACAGGTTGAAATTTGTGCGCACGAAGTCGTTTGAAGGGTGAACAACAATAGAAAACCAACGAATTTCTGTGACATTTTATACTATTTGAATGTCAGTGTTTTGCAACGTATTTTTGAGGGCCTTAAGAGCATTTTTAGGAACTCAAAAACCATGAGGCAGAGGTGTATCAAAAGTACACTATCTCTCTGCAACTCAAATAAAAGAGATCGGATAGATCTTTCTGATGGTGTAAATTGTTCGTCAAACGAAGCTTTTATGAGAAAGTTACAACACAAACAATGAAGGGTAAATTTTATGACCCAACTAACTTCAAAGGGCCATAACTTTATGCTCCAAAATCATATTGAGGTGTAGTAGTAGTCAATGGAAATATATTAAGCCATAGAAGACATTCCAAGAGCTTAATTAAATTTATGGGCATGTTAAAATTGTTTAATATGGAAAAGAAGGTACATGTAGCATACTAGTTACAATATGGTAGTTTGGTCTAGAATTTCAGCAGGCTATAACTAGCAGCCCAGAACCCAAAAAAAAGGTGAAACTTGGACATAGTGTCCATAATATGTATATTAAGAAACTCAATTGAGATCCTATGAAAATTCCAATGGAATAGATGCTAAAATGCATATTTACAACTCAGAGTTGCGCCAAGTTGAAAAATGAGTAGAAAAATTAATGGGCAATCTTTACATAACCATAACTTTTTGCTCAAGACTCGGAATTGAGAATGGGAGAAGGCATTGGAAAGTTCTTGGATAGTAGAATATAATTATACACCCAAAAAATTGAACTGGGCATTCAATTTTCCAATAAATCGGAAGAGAGAGTTCTGCTATATTATTGAACCAAAATGGTTCATAATTTTCATGAAATTGTTGAACACAATTAGCCTGACAAAGTTTTGTTGGATGCATATTTTTGCAGAGTTAACAACAACTAGATCAGATCAAGATCAGAATTGAGCCCAGAGGAATGGAAGAGGCACAGGGGACTTATAGTCAGAAAGATGAGATTAGAGGGATGGATGTCCATTTGGGCATTAAAGGAACAAACTCTAATGGACATGGAGATGAAAGGAATGAAAACATGAATATGGCAGAGACCATTAAAAATTTAGAGAAGGATGTACAGAGACATAAAGCTGATAATGAAAGTCTTATGAAAGCCAAGGAGAAACAGGATGAATTCAACATTAAGTTATTAAAGAGATTGAACATAATAGAAAAGAAATTGGATAATGAGAGTGGTTCAAGAAAATATGGAAGTCACAGATCTCATGATGAGAAAATAAGAGAAATAAGTGTTAGTAGAAATCACCTCCACTCCTCGAGGAATTCCAATAAGAGAGAACACAACAAATCAATTCCATCCCCTGTCAGAAAGCACAAGAGGCCTGGGGTGGATGAGCTACGAGGAGAAATGAACAAAATAAAACCTCCTACATTTGATGGTGAGCACAATAAGGATGAAGATGCAGAGACATGGTTGTTGGGAATGAGAAAGTATTTTCAATTGCATAACTATTCTTCTCATGCAGAAGGTAGAATTTCTATCTATCAAATCAAGGGAAAGGCATCGATGTGGTGGGATCAGCTTGTGTAGGTGCAACACATTAAAGAGAAAAGTTTTACTTGGAGAGAATTCAATAAGTATTTTGAAAAGAAATACTTGACTAAGAGATACTATGACAAGAAAATGAAAGAGTTCTTTGAACTCAAGCTTGGGAGTATGACAATATATGACTATGAAAGAAGGTTTTTAGAACTGTTGAAGTATGCCTATTTCATCAAGGATGAGACAGTTAATATTCATGAGGTGTTTGAGTGGATTTCCATCATTCATCGGTGAAAAAATACAATATGATGATCCCAAGACATTGGAGGAGACCATAAGGCGAGCTAAATGCCTTTATGATTAGCAAAAATCAAGGCCAACTTTCCAAAAATATTGGGAAGACAAGAAGAAATTCAAGATGGATCAAAGGAAGAAGGGAACTAAGCCACCATTCTTCAGAAATAATCCTCAGGGAAAACAAACTCCTAGAGAACCCAGAACGATTGACACAGAGGGTCAAAGGCCAAGGCATCCACCTATTCAATATTGGGGTTGTAAAGGAGATCATATGTTCAGAGATTGTCCTCATAGAGATGAAAAATGGAAGACTGTTCACAATGTACAACAAGCTGAAACAATGGAGGACATGGGCAGAAATGTAGCAAGGATCTATGCATCCCTAGACAAAAAGCAAGCAGAGTATCAGTCACATATGATTGAAGTGGAAAGTATGATCAACAACCAAACCATTGCTATTTTAATTGATTAAGAAGCTAATCATAGTTATATAGATCCTAATATGGTGGAAAGTTTGCATTTTCCAAGAAGCAAGCATGGAAAATCTTGGTTGGTGCAGCTGGCTACTGGAGCCAAAATAAAAGTCAATGAGATGGTTAAGTCATGTCTTATGAACATGAATGGACTGAACACCAGGGAATATTTGAACATCTTGCCTTTAGGTTCCTATGACTGTCTAATTGGGATGGATTGGTTGGAACGACATAATGCTATACTAGACTATCATAACAAGGCATTTACTTGCTTGGATGAGGAAGGGAACCTAAGGAGAGTGCAGAGAATTCCCAGGGCAGTAACCATCAGAGAAATTTCAGCATTGCAGCTGAAGAAATGTTACAGAAAAGGATGTCAAATATTTGCAGCACATATGGAAGAGACACCTAAAGATAAGGTGCCAAATTTGGAAGATTATGCAGTCTTGGGAGAATTTGAAGATGTGCTCAAGGAGGTACCAGGACTACCCCCAAAGAGAGATATTGATTTCCCTATAAATTTAATGTCTGGAGCAGCTCCAGTGTCACATAATCCTTACAGAATGAGTACACCAGTGTTGAAGGAGTTGGAAATGCAACTTGAAGAACTTCTGAAGAAGGGGTATATACACCCAAGTGTGTCACCTTGGGGTGCCCCAGTCTTGTTCGTAAAGAAGAAACATGGGAAATTAAGACTGTGCATTGATTTCACACAGTTGAATAAAGTGATTGTAAAGAATAAATACCATTTGCCAAGGATTGATGATATTTTTGATCAATTGAAGGATGCCAAGATATTTTCAAAGATAGATCTTAGATCAGGATACCATCAGGTAAGGATTAAAGAGGAAGATATCAGCAAGACTACCTTCAGGACAAGGTATGGTCATTATGAGTTCACAATGGTGCCATTTGGGTTGTCAAATGCACCA
>ML798084.1:309132-327543 GCA_009831015.1 Picea engelmannii
TCATGATCATTCATAACTTTAAACTATTCAACATAAAAGAATGATTTTTTAAATAAGGAGAAGAATTGAAAAAACGTATCTTATTCACAAGTCAAGTCCCAAGGCAATTGACTAGGTTTGAGCAATGTTTTTGCCAACCAATGCAATACTCTATGGATTCCACCCCCTTGATAAGTTATTATACCACTAGGGTTCTTTAATCAGTGTTTCAATTATACCATATTTGGCACTCACTCTACTACCCCATACAACTTGAGAACACACTCCCTTTTTCTACTCTTTAATACCTCAAAAATAATATTCCTCTCTATGCTCTTCAATATGTGTACCAAGAATCCAAACCACTATCTACTTTTAGATTTAAGCTTTCGTAGAATTATTCTTCTTCAACAACAATGTTTTTGTTTTTCACTACAAGGAGAACACCTTGTAGCAGAGGTTTTCTTGGAAGCTTTTAGTGTTACAAGATTTGACAAATTAAAAAAAGAAAAACCTTTGCGACAACATTCTCTATTTGAAGCAGAGGTTTAATGTATTCTCCATAAAACTAAAAAAAATTGGGCGTGTGAAGGTTTTAATGAAGGTTATTTTTTGTACTTGTATTGGTAAAACACATGGGTGTGCTCTTACAAAACCTACACCGGTGCCTACATAATCCCAAAATTCACTCGTGCTTTTACAATTATTAGGAACCAATTCTGTCATTTTTGTTGTATGTAGCACTAGAGCTCTTATAATTATTGTGCACCATTTATGCATTTTTTTGTTGTATGTAGAAATAGTAATTTTTGAGTTTATTTACGCACTGTTGGTACCATTTGGTTTTATGTAGCACCGTTGTTCTTATAAATATTATGCACCATGTCATTATATTTTTATGGAACTGATCCAAGTGGATCTCGGTGGCCATCTACCTTTTCCACTGAATCAACATTTTCGAGCCTATGGTTTTGATAAACCATGATATTCACCCTTTTTGATGGGGAATGTAATGTAATTATATCTCCATTTGTTAATTACATCCTTTGTTTAATTGTTTCCTTCTGGTATTATGTACATGCTTACAACATTAATGCGGTGTATCTGATTAGAAACACATAGTTAAGAATGCTTGGGATAGAGTAGTACTAGGATGGGTGACCTCTCGGGAAGTCATAGTGTTTTACATGCCTATGGAATTTTGTAAAATTATACCAATTTATCCCACATGCATCATGGGAATTATTCTCCTCTCACTCTCTCATGTATAATCAAGGTGAAGGAGGTCCTTTGAGCATGCAGTGGAGTGTGATGTAATGCTTATTGCAAATGAGCGTAGTCAACATCTCTTTGTCTTTAGAGATAGTCTACCACCATTCTAGAGAGTTTGTGTTATTCATTATTCTATTATTTTATTCATTAATAGAAGCTAGGTTTCATTGTATTTCTATGTTCTCCACTATAGTATGGTTTCTATTTCATTTTATTCTTCATATAATCCATATCAGGGGTATCAAAGAAATCTTCTCCTTGTTATTTCTTGAGGCGTTTCCCTGACAATGTTAGGGTATAGAGAGTTGGGTCTTAAGCTATTTTCGCTTGGGGATGACCACTCTTACTAGCCTAAGTGACCTCTCATGGTGGAAGAAAAGACAAATGACAGAGAATGAGATCCTTTCAAGAAGTTGCTTGTGGAATCTCTCATGCAAAAGAGCAATGAGATGATGGACAACTTTTCTCATATCCTTTGACCACTACCAATGGAGACTAATGCATATTCGACAAGAAGCCATTTTAGAGGTGAAACACCATTAAAGTTACAAGTTAATTTTGATATCCCTTTATTTGAAGGACAAATGGATGCATATGATCTAGAGAAATGGTTGAATATAATAGAAGGATATTACTCTATCCAAAAAAATTCTGATAGCGAAAAGATCACCTTTGTGATCCTTAAATCCCTTCCCCATGTCAAATATTGGTGGGAATCTTACTAGGAGAATCAAACCACGGATGAATATACTCCATTCCAGAGAGAACCCAACTAGGTGTCCTTTTTGGATTCCATCAAGGAATAGTTCTACAATGTTGGAAACTATTATGACCAATATATGAGATGGACAACTCTGTGTCATGAGAGATACCAGACAGTGCCAGAGTATACTAACATCTTCCATAACTTGTGATCAAATCTAGATATTGCATATTCTGATAGACACTTGGTTCTGACGTATCAAAGTGGCCTACACAGGTACATCGAAAGAGAGATGGATTTCTTAGACATTTCCTCACTAGGTGCCGCTTATCGATATGTTGTCAAAATCAAGCAAAAATTTAAGCAGTGGAATAAGTGGGAGTTCGGGTCTGGAAATATTCAAGAACATAAGTATGGTAAATATGAACCTAACTTATAGAAAAACAAACCTCAAGAAAACCAGTCCAAGCCATAGGAAAAGAAGGGTAATGGAAATATGAAGAAGGGCATTGGAAAGTGGTGTGAGTTCCACAAAATCCCATTGCACAACACTGATGAATGTTGCTTGAAACAATCATCGTTGGTCAATCTCAAAGAAAACGAATTAGAACTTGACTCAGACTTTGATTCAAAGAACAATAAAGGGGAACAAATCATTGATGCAGACCCCACTACTACCATTGTGACCACAACAATACAACCAAAAGAACCATAGGAGCTCGAGCAGGGGGAGCACCTCTTCCACTCAATGTTATAGAAAATGTTTCCTCACCCCATGCAACTTGCTTGATGGAAATTTTATTTCCCTATGTAGACTTGAAGTCCCATTTTTTACCTTTCAGAGAAAAAAAGCACATTTTTGCACATATACGTTGTAATATCCCTAGGCTGAACCCAATTGTAATGTAAATGAAAATGTACTTAAGTTGGTGAGTTGTTTTGATATCATTTTTGTATGCACATTTCATGGCTTAGCGCACGCTAGTACTACGCAGTAAAATGATGAAGTGTACACATTCCTGGATATCGCGCACAACTTCTTGAGTGTGTACGATATTGAGGCCAGGGAGCCTTTATGTATATGTGGCATTTTATAGGCTGTTGAGATGATATTATAAGCTAGGATGCTTATGTTTTGATTAGGCCGGAGAGCCTATATGTTAAAGGCCAGTGCACCTATTTTTGTATATGTCTCATAATTAATATAAAATACATCGTTGCGCGCAGACCGACCACGATAAAAAAGATGGGGGACTAAACTCCACTAGTTGGGGAAAGGGAGGGGCCCAAAAGTTAAGGAAAAGGGCTAAGCTAGGGAGCTTAAGAAAAAAACAAAGGAATATTATATTAATATTTCTTAAATCATAAAGTATGGATAATTGTTTTATCCTAAGTTCTAAAGTTGGGGACAAGTGGGCCAAAGTAGATCCCAACATGACAAGTGTCAAGTTGGGGACATGAATACATATTGTTGGGACTCATTTCATTTCCTATCATCTTTTCCATCATTCTTCCATGATTCCTTCCATCATTCAATCATCCAGTCAAACATCCATGAGCATATACACACCCATTGAGATATCCTTTGTATCTTCATGACTGTACTTGAACCTGTATCCATAGCCATTATGTTTTTGTATCTAGTTAGCGTGGGAGCGGGATTGAAGAAGCAGGTTGTCAGGCCCATGGGACATTGAAGAGGTGAGTTGTCAGGCCCATGCGAAATTCTCTGGGTGAGAGAATTGCTGGGAATTGATTTCCTGAAGGTGATAAACTATAGCTACAGGGCTATGAGACTTCCTGTTCGACCTATTGTTGAAGTCCAGAAAGGAAGTGGGGTAGGCAAAGGATTGTTGAGTAGAGAAGGGGCCCACTTCCTGGGGTGGGACAAGCCTGTGGGGAATGAGAAATTGTAGGCTTTTAGCTGAGTGAGCACCGTGACAGAGTCTTTCTTGTTGTCTATGAGCCTATATCCTGGTTAAGAATCCCTTCACCCGAGTGGAGTTTAGCCCCAGCTCAGGGGTGAATCACTGTTGAGAGTGATGAACAGTGTAGTCTAAAGTTGGGAGGTTCGTGGAAGGTTTGCACCCAGTTGGTGACATTATTACCAAGATAAGTGCCAATTGTGTGATAAATTTTACATGTTGCATTGTTATTTACATGCTTATTTTTATGGGTTATCATATGTGCGGTTATAACTTTGTTTATTCTTATGGGTATTTCTTGTATATACTTCATGTATATGTTTACTGTTATTTCAATGTGAATCTGTGTATTTACAGATGTATTTGTTTGTTTACATTTTATATATAATGCTTTCACAAGAGTTCTGTGTGTGTATATTTTAATTGCATGCAGTTCAAAAAATTCATGTGGCATAGCTTAGTTGGATACTGGGTATGTTACACTATGTTCCATAGAGAGAACAATAAAAGAGTTCTCTGGCATAGCATGGCCTGGATGGCCGGGGACGTTACAATATGGTACAAGAGCATCATTTTTCAACACTAAGCCTGGATGGGCCGAGAAAGTTGAGTTGAAGTGAAATTTCATAGAGGATTTATTTCAAAGTGGCTAAATTTCAGTTTGTAGAGTGTCCATGGTAAAAATTAACAGAAACTGGGCGGAATTGGGAAAATCCCCAATTTTTGTTGTTAAATTCATGAGAAAACTGAGATATTCGACCAAGTGGTGAGATATTACTGGTTTAATATATGTTCTAGCAAATTTGGATCTAGAATGGGTCAAATTTGAAGTTACAGTGAATCCATGATAGATGGAGCGAGTTTAGTGGTTAAAATTTTCAATTCGTGAATTGATTTTGGATAAATTCATTCCAGAAATGTCAACTTAAAATGATTTTTTTTTGCATAGGTTGAACTAGTGTTATCAGGGTGAAATTGAACAAATTTTGTGGTTGCAAAATGTCTATGGTAAATTGGCGAAAAAGTTAAGAAAAAGCCCCAATTTTTGCAGTGGAATTCACGAGGAATTGTTGCGCATAAAGGTGAATGTGCACAGGAGGGCGCACTAAAAATGCATGATGAGCAGTAAAAGATGGTGATTGGTAAAAGTAGGCATTGTGCGGTAAGATATTGGCATGTTGGTGCATGCGCTAAATTTCGGTGCCACGCAGAAAAATGTTAGAGTGTAGGTGTGAGCGCTAAATTTCGATGTCGCCCAAAAAAATGTTAGTGTGCGGGTGTGTGCGCTAAATTTCGGCGTCGCGTGGAAAAATGTTGGTTTACAGGACCACACGATAAATTTATTAGTGCGTGGTGTGCACATACATAATAATGACGTTCGTGGTGTGTGTAGTGTTGGCAGAGCGCAGAGGAGTTTTGTCAGTGCACATGCAATGTGGGTATATGTTGTCGCACAACAGTCTAGTTAGTGGTGCACGCAGAGTTTTGGTGCACAGTGGAGACGTACTAAAATATGGCTTGGTGTAACACATAGAGTACAATGCACGTGGAATATCAACGAGCGATACAAAAACTGCGTGCAACAGAAAATAATGCAAGAACCAAAACTGCGCGCGGTGGATATTGGTGTGCAACACAAAAGTAGTGTGCAGTTATTGGTGCGACAGAGAAGTGATACACAATGGTTTTAAAGTGCGCGAAGAACGATTTACCTTGTGTTGTTGTTGTTCATGGTGAACATGGGTGTACAGGTTGAAATTTGTGCGCACGAAGTCGTTTGAAGGGTGAACAACAATAGAAAACCAACGAATTTCTGTGACATTTTATACTATTTGAATGTCAGTGTTTTGCAACGTATTTTTGAGGGCCTTAAGAGCATTTTTAGGAACTCAAAAACCATGAGGCAGAGGTGTATCAAAAGTACACTATCTCTCTGCAACTCAAATAAAAGAGATCGGATAGATCTTTCTGATGGTGTAAATTGTTCGTCAAACGAAGCTTTTATGAGAAAGTTACAACACAAACAATGAAGGGTAAATTTTATGACCCAACTAACTTCAAAGGGCCATAACTTTATGCTCCAAAATCATATTGAGGTGTAGTAGTAGTCAATGGAAATATATTAAGCCATAGAAGACATTCCAAGAGCTTAATTAAATTTATGGGCATGTTAAAATTGTTTAATATGGAAAAGAAGGTACATGTAGCATACTAGTTACAATATGGTAGTTTGGTCTAGAATTTCAGCAGGCTATAACTAGCAGCCCAGAACCCAAAAAAAAGGTGAAACTTGGACATAGTGTCCATAATATGTATATTAAGAAACTCAATTGAGATCCTATGAAAATTCCAATGGAATAGATGCTAAAATGCATATTTACAACTCAGAGTTGCGCCAAGTTGAAAAATGAGTAGAAAAATTAATGGGCAATCTTTACATAACCATAACTTTTTGCTCAAGACTCGGAATTGAGAATGGGAGAAGGCATTGGAAAGTTCTTGGATAGTAGAATATAATTATACACCCAAAAAATTGAACTGGGCATTCAATTTTCCAATAAATCGGAAGAGAGAGTTCTGCTATATTATTGAACCAAAATGGTTCATAATTTTCATGAAATTGTTGAACACAATTAGCCTGACAAAGTTTTGTTGGATGCATATTTTTGCAGAGTTAACAACAACTAGATCAGATCAAGATCAGAATTGAGCCCAGAGGAATGGAAGAGGCACAGGGGACTTATAGTCAGAAAGATGAGATTAGAGGGATGGATGTCCATTTGGGCATTAAAGGAACAAACTCTAATGGACATGGAGATGAAAGGAATGAAAACATGAATATGGCAGAGACCATTAAAAATTTAGAGAAGGATGTACAGAGACATAAAGCTGATAATGAAAGTCTTATGAAAGCCAAGGAGAAACAGGATGAATTCAACATTAAGTTATTAAAGAGATTGAACATAATAGAAAAGAAATTGGATAATGAGAGTGGTTCAAGAAAATATGGAAGTCACAGATCTCATGATGAGAAAATAAGAGAAATAAGTGTTAGTAGAAATCACCTCCACTCCTCGAGGAATTCCAATAAGAGAGAACACAACAAATCAATTCCATCCCCTGTCAGAAAGCACAAGAGGCCTGGGGTGGATGAGCTACGAGGAGAAATGAACAAAATAAAACCTCCTACATTTGATGGTGAGCACAATAAGGATGAAGATGCAGAGACATGGTTGTTGGGAATGAGAAAGTATTTTCAATTGCATAACTATTCTTCTCATGCAGAAGGTAGAATTTCTATCTATCAAATCAAGGGAAAGGCATCGATGTGGTGGGATCAGCTTGTGTAGGTGCAACACATTAAAGAGAAAAGTTTTACTTGGAGAGAATTCAATAAGTATTTTGAAAAGAAATACTTGACTAAGAGATACTATGACAAGAAAATGAAAGAGTTCTTTGAACTCAAGCTTGGGAGTATGACAATATATGACTATGAAAGAAGGTTTTTAGAACTGTTGAAGTATGCCTATTTCATCAAGGATGAGACAGTTAATATTCATGAGGTGTTTGAGTGGATTTCCATCATTCATCGGTGAAAAAATACAATATGATGATCCCAAGACATTGGAGGAGACCATAAGGCGAGCTAAATGCCTTTATGATTAGCAAAAATCAAGGCCAACTTTCCAAAAATATTGGGAAGACAAGAAGAAATTCAAGATGGATCAAAGGAAGAAGGGAACTAAGCCACCATTCTTCAGAAATAATCCTCAGGGAAAACAAACTCCTAGAGAACCCAGAACGATTGACACAGAGGGTCAAAGGCCAAGGCATCCACCTATTCAATATTGGGGTTGTAAAGGAGATCATATGTTCAGAGATTGTCCTCATAGAGATGAAAAATGGAAGACTGTTCACAATGTACAACAAGCTGAAACAATGGAGGACATGGGCAGAAATGTAGCAAGGATCTATGCATCCCTAGACAAAAAGCAAGCAGAGTATCAGTCACATATGATTGAAGTGGAAAGTATGATCAACAACCAAACCATTGCTATTTTAATTGATTAAGAAGCTAATCATAGTTATATAGATCCTAATATGGTGGAAAGTTTGCATTTTCCAAGAAGCAAGCATGGAAAATCTTGGTTGGTGCAGCTGGCTACTGGAGCCAAAATAAAAGTCAATGAGATGGTTAAGTCATGTCTTATGAACATGAATGGACTGAACACCAGGGAATATTTGAACATCTTGCCTTTAGGTTCCTATGACTGTCTAATTGGGATGGATTGGTTGGAACGACATAATGCTATACTAGACTATCATAACAAGGCATTTACTTGCTTGGATGAGGAAGGGAACCTAAGGAGAGTGCAGAGAATTCCCAGGGCAGTAACCATCAGAGAAATTTCAGCATTGCAGCTGAAGAAATGTTACAGAAAAGGATGTCAAATATTTGCAGCACATATGGAAGAGACACCTAAAGATAAGGTGCCAAATTTGGAAGATTATGCAGTCTTGGGAGAATTTGAAGATGTGCTCAAGGAGGTACCAGGACTACCCCCAAAGAGAGATATTGATTTCCCTATAAATTTAATGTCTGGAGCAGCTCCAGTGTCACATAATCCTTACAGAATGAGTACACCAGTGTTGAAGGAGTTGGAAATGCAACTTGAAGAACTTCTGAAGAAGGGGTATATACACCCAAGTGTGTCACCTTGGGGTGCCCCAGTCTTGTTCGTAAAGAAGAAACATGGGAAATTAAGACTGTGCATTGATTTCACACAGTTGAATAAAGTGATTGTAAAGAATAAATACCATTTGCCAAGGATTGATGATATTTTTGATCAATTGAAGGATGCCAAGATATTTTCAAAGATAGATCTTAGATCAGGATACCATCAGGTAAGGATTAAAGAGGAAGATATCAGCAAGACTACCTTCAGGACAAGGTATGGTCATTATGAGTTCACAATGGTGCCATTTGGGTTGTCAAATGCACCAGCTATTTTCATGTGCTTAATGAATGGTGTTTTCCGAGAATATTTAGGCAAGTTTGTCATTGTCTTTTTGGATGAAATTATTATATATTCCAAGTCAGAAGAAGAAAATGAACATCATTTGAGGATGGTTTTGCAAGTATTAAGGGAGCATCAATTGTATGCCAAATTGAGGAAATGCTCATTTTATCAAAAGAAAATTCATTATTTGGGTCATATAATTTCCAAGGATGGGATAGTAGTGGATCCTAAGAAGATAGACGCCATTAGGGAATGGTCAGCACCAAAGAATGTGACATAGTTCATATCATTCATGGGAATTGCAGGCTACTACAGGAGATTTATCAAAGGATTCTCAAAGATTGCACACCCAATCACTTCCTTGCAAAGAAAGGGTGTGAAGTTTTAGTGGACATTGGATTGTGAAAAGAGTTTCCAACACTTGAAACAATTATTAACAAGTGCTCCAATACTAAGAATTGAAGACCCAAATGAAGACTTCATTGTATGCACAGATGCATGTAAAGAAGGACTCGGTGGAGTCCTCACTCAAAATGGATTTGTTATATGTTATGAGTCAAGGAAGTTAAAGGAGCATGAGAGACACTATGCCACTCATGATTTGGAGTTGGCAGCCATAGTGCATGCCTTGAGGAAATGGAGACACTACCTTATGGGGAAAAGGTTTGAGCTAAGAACATACCATAATGGTCTGAAATATTTATTTGATCAACCAACTCTAAATGCTAGGAAAACCAAATGGTTAGAATTTCTGAGTGAATATGACTTTGATATAAAGCATATCAAGGGGAAAGAGAACAAAGTGGTTGATGCACTCAACAGAAGAGTACATGAATTTCATGCTACAACCATTAACATATACCAATCAGATTTGAAAGACAGAATTAGAGAGGCTGCCAAATTAGATTTTCATTACAAGGAATTAGTGGCAAAATTACAACAAGGTAATTTGCAGCAGAAAATTGAAGATTACAAGCTAGATAATGATGAAATTCTCAGGTAGAGGGGAAAAATTTATGTACCAAATTCCCAGGAGTTGAAAAATATGACATTGAGGGAAATGCATAATGTGCCTTATGTTGGGCACCCAGGATATCAAAAAACTATTGCAGTTGTCAAAAGCCAATATTATTGGCCAGGCATGAAGAAAAAGGTTGTTGATTTTATTGCCAGATGTTTGGAATGTAAAAAGGTAAAGGCTGCACATAGACACCCAACTGGTTTAATACAACCATTACCCATTCTTGAGTGGAAATGGGAAGTTGTAACAATGGATTTCATCACCAAACTGCCCAGAACAAACAAGCAACATGATTCTATCATGGTAGTGGTGGATAAGCTTACTAAAGCTGCCTGTTTTATTCCAGTTAAGCTCACTCACAAGGTAGCCAACATCGTTGATGTTTATATGAAAGAAATTTCCATATTACATGGCATACCCAAGACAATTGTGTCTGATAGAGATCCAAAATTTACCTCCAAATTTTGGAAGGGATTATTTAATAGATTTGGAACAAATTTGAATTTTAGCACAACTTATCATCTAGAATCAGATGGACAAATAGAGAGGGTGAATCAAGTGATCGAGGATATGTTGAGGATGTATGTGATGGATAAACCATCAAAATGGGAAAAATACCTACACTTGGTAGAGTTTGCTTATAACAATGGGTACCAAGCATCTCTAAAGATGAGCCCATTTGAGACACTTTATGGAAGAAAGTGCAACACACCAGTAAGCTAGGATAACCCAACAGACGGAGCAATGGTTGGGCCAAATTTTCTCAGGGAAATAGAGGAGCAAATGATTAAAATAAAACAAAATTTAAAGGCTTCCCAAGATAGGCAGAAACGTTATGTTGATAAGGGCAGAACTCACAGGGAATTTAAAGTGGGTGATCATGTATTCTTGAAAGTGAAGGCCAACAAAAGTTCCCTGAAGTTGGGAAATTGTTCAAAGTTGGCATATTGCTATTGTGGGCCATTTGAAATCCTAGAGAGAATTGGTCCAGTAGCTTATATGATTGCATTGCCTGCATCTATGTCTGTTGATAATGTATTCCATGTATCATTGCTCAAGAAATATATACCTGATGCTAATCATGTTATTGATTAGAATGTGATTTAGGTGGAGAAAGAAGGCGCTTTCCAAGTACATCAGGTACGCATTCTGGACCGAAAAATCAAATAGCTCTGGAACCGAGCCATAGGGCTTGTAAAGGTCCAATGGACCTAGTACGGTCCTAAGGATGCTACTTGGGAGCATGAGGATGCAATGCGGGCATAATACTCGCATCTTTTTGAGGATTTTTGAAATTTTGTTGTATAGGGATACATGATGCACTGAGGACAGTGCATAAATAAGGGGAGGGGATTGTAATATCCCTAGGCCGAACCCAATTGTAAGGTAAATGAAAATGTACTTAAGATGGTGAGTTGTTTTGATATCATTTTTGTATGCACATTTCATGGCATATCACGTGCTAGTAATGTCCAGTAAAATAATGAAGTGTACACATTCTTGTATACTGCGCGCAACAACTTGAGTGCATGCGATATTGAGGTCGGGGAGCCTTTGTGTATATGTGGAATTTTATAGGATGGTGAGTTGATATTATAAGCTAGGATGCTTATGTTTTGATTAGGTTGGAGAGCCTAGACGTTAAAGGCCAGTGCGCCTATTTTTGTATATGTCTCATAATTAATATAAAATGCATCACTGTGCACAGACTGACCACGATAAAAAAAATGGGGGACTAAATTCCACTAGTTAGGGAAAGGGAGGGGCCCAAAAGTTAAGGAAAAGGGCTAAGCTAGGGAGCTTAAGAAAAAAAAAAGGAATATTATATTAATATTTCTTAAATCATAAAGTATGGATAATTATTTTATCCTAAGTTCTAAAGTTGGGGACAAGTGGGCCAAAGTATCTCCCAACATGAAAAGTGTCAAGTTGGGGACATGCATACATATCGTTGGGACTCAGTTCATTTCCTATAATCTTTTCCATCATTCTTCCATGATTCCTTCCATCATTCAGTCATCCAGTGAATCATCCATGATCATACACACACCCATTGAGTTATCCTTTGTATCTTCATGACTGTACATGAACCTATATCCATAGCCATTATGTTTGTGTATTTGGTTAGCGTGGGAGAGGGATTGAAGAAGCGGGTTTTTAGGCCCATGGGATATTGAAGAGGCTATTTTTCAACCCCGTGAGCAATTCTTTGGGTGAGAGAATTGTTGGGAATTGATTTCCTGAAGGTGATAAACTCCAGCTACAGGGATCTGAGACTTCCTGTCTGGCCTATTGTTGAAGCTCGGAAAGGAAGTGGCGCAGCCAAAGGACTGTTGAGCAGAGAAGGGGAACACTTCCCAGGGTGGGACAAGCATGTGGGGGATGAGGGACTGTAGGCTGTTAGTTGAGTGAGCACTGTGACAAAGTATTTCTTGTTGTCTATGAGCCTATAGCCTGGTTAGGAATCCCTTTACCCGGGTGGAGTTTAGTCCCAACTCGTGGGTGACTCATTGTTGAGAGTGATGAATAATGTAGTCTAAGGATGGGAGGTTCGTGGAAGGTCTGCATGCAGTTGGTGACATTATTACCAAGATAAGTGCCAATTGTGTGATAAATTTTACATGTTGCATTGTTATTTACGTGCTTATCCATGTCACATCACAAGATCCACGATACTTGATATTCCATATACTGGAAATGTTCCAACTCATCCATTCAGTTCCATTTGAAGGCTATAAATTGAGCCATATCCAAGTTGTGGAGAGAAGAGAATTCAACTTTTGAGAGAAAATATACTCTGGAGAAATTTTGTTGGCATTATTGACTATGTGTTTTCATTGATGGAAACATGAGTCTAACATGTAGAGTAATTAGAAGAAAATGAATATCACCTTGGGGAAGAAGTAATTCATGATCAGTGTTGATCATGATATGATCAACAAAGATCCTATGTTCCTAAAGATCAGAAGAGATAGCCTTCTAATTGATAAAGACAATGCATAAGTGAGTGCATTTACACAAAGCTGAGAAGGAAGAAACATTAATCAAAGCTCAGAAGAGATGGTGCATTTGAAGTAACATAGGAGACATAGGTCTTCGAGTTAAAAAATCCTTTTGTAAAAGATCAAGTTACAACAATCGTTAAATAAGATCAGGATCTATATTAATCGTTCGATCGAGTTTAGTGGAAGGAGAGGGTAAGCTACAATATCTCAGAGTCTCATATTAAACGAAATCATGCATATCGTTGATCTAAGATATCCTTGGGAGAAATACGATATGTTGGATTAGGTGGTCAACTCCGGTGCTGACCACTCTGACGAAAAAAATTCTAAAACATGCAAGTTCATCCGAAGGTTGGAGCCCCGAAGACCTGAAGTGAATGAGGGCCATCAGATCTTGGAAATGCAAGGTGAACATTGGATGAGTATAGGTGGGTCCAATGGTGGTCAACTCTTGCGCTGACCACTCCGACGAAAAGGAGTCTAAAACATGTAAGTTTACCCAAAGGCCAAAGCTTTAGAGTCATGAACTCCCATCGACTGTCAGATCAAGAAATCCCATCAATCATTGATCTGGAGTAAAAAATTTGAGAGCGCAGTCAACTCCGACCTTGACCTACTTCAACGATAAACAATTCAGATGAACCAAGAACTCCTGAGCCCCCGAGTTCTGAAATAAACAAAGGTCATCAGATCAATAAATTTGAATATCTACGATGGTATATATATTCGACACTTCGACGATGTTCAAAGATTGATATAAAAGTGAAAAACTTCTGGGTCCATGAATTATCGAAGCCATGAAGTGAAAAACCATGATCCAGGAGGGAGACATGTGGTAGAAGACAAGGATGACATGTGGCCCAATCAAATGGTGACAAGTTTCAAGGTTGATGTGGCACATAAGGACTATGAAAGTCAAGAATTAGGATGACATGTGGCACACATACTATGGGTCCATGTCAATCTAGGTGATGTCACCATTCCGCGTCACTATGGGAGTACAACCTCTGGGGATATCCAGCTTCTCCTACCTTCAAAAATGTTTGAAGATCTGAAGGTCAAAGTCACGAAATAACGTCAAACATTGATCTAAGATCCTCCAGGATATCTCATGATCATTACATCAAGTGTAGTGGAAGAATAGTGTAAGCATGAGATGTTAACTGAAAATAAGTGGTCACTGCCATTTTATGACTTATTCGGTAGGTAAAACTTCAGAGGAATTGAACTAATTCAGAGTGCTAGTAACCTAGAGTCCCAGAGTGTCGAAGCTCCGAAATAAGATCTGATCATCCATTGAAAAGGAATATCCATGGTCGAGATCCAAAATCACAAAAGTAACGTGCATGAATATTAACTTGGTCGAGCTAACACAAAATGATTTGAACTGTTGAATTTTATGGACACACGTCAAGTCAAGATTACAGTGCATAGTGGGCAAGTTTTAATTCTCCATTAGGTTGAAAGAGTACGAAATGAATATCTCAACTCCTGATTAAGTTGTGATCATCGATTTTTTTGAAGCATCTGGGTAAGCAAGGATCGCCCATTCAACAGAACATTAAAATCAATCGTCTGATATACCAGTGAATAAAGTATATGCAAGTCGGAGAAATTTAATACAGAAGGATAGAAGTTTTGAAAAGTCTAATAATCCTAAATACCTAGAGATCCATAGGTCTTGTTGGCCTAAGTCTAACAGTCCTAGCTCTTAGTCATGTGAAGGTTCTTAAAAGCAACTCGAGGGGAAAGTTCAATAACTACATGGAAAAAATGAGTTAATCCCTTGGTTCTTAGTTGAAGGGAATATGAAAAATATGTCAACAGAGAGTACTCATATGAACTTCAATGAAGTTTAATTTGGGAAGGATTACTCTGATAAAATGCAAGAAGGTCAAAGTTCGAAGGACTTGGATCCAACATTGGTCTTGTGATAGAGGAATAAGGGTGAAAGAAGAGGCGCTATGAACAATGCTTAAAATGGTTAAGCCCGTGGTATTGAGCTCGCGGTCATTTGAACATTAGGTTGAAGGAAGCACCTCATATAGATTTCATTTATGTAAACAACTTAAGGTCAGTAGAGTAATTCGACAGAGAATTAACACCATAACGGTACACAGAATCGGTAAAAGCTCAAATATGATCTATTCATGAAATGAGGATGCATAAGAAGCATGAGAAAAATATAATGAGTCGATCCATATCTGTGATCAACTCATAAGGAAAATTTTCAAATCAATATTAATTAGTTAAATGAAGAGGTGCAATGGTTCATGTAAAAAATACACATTGGTTCAATCCCATACCATTTGAAATACTACATAATCCAAAAGTGGTGGTGAATCTAAGAGTGTCTTGGTGGATTAAATATATGTATATATAACGGATTGAATGGAATTTCATTCTATCAGGTTGGTGCATGTTTACAAGTTGAGTCTTGTTATGAGGGTTGGATTCCTCACATATCAGTTGGATCTGATATCAACAAGATGGGTATTTTTATGAGGGTTGGATTTCTCATTTCTCTGTTGGATTTGAGAACTACAAGCTGGGTCTTGTATCAGAGAGTTGTATCTCTCATATTTAGTTTAAGTCAAAGATATTAAAGGATTTATTTTATATGTATTCAAAAAAATTAAATAAATAAAAGGGATATATTATATCTACTTCATACAATTTGTGTTTTAGATGTTTATGAATAATTAATTGAATTGCATATCTTATTTAGTTAATTTAGTTAATCTATAAAATTGTGAAAAGTATCCAAAAGTTGCAGAAACTGATTCACCCCTCCTCTTAGTGTTAAGTGTAAATTTCAACAATTGGTATCAGAATTGGTGCCTTCAATGCAATTTAAACACTGGAAGGCAGATTCTGAAAAAATTGGTGGACAAATGACTCTCTCCACAAATGAAGCTCCCTTATTTGATGGAACGGACTATTCTTCATGGAGGGAAGAAACGAAATGGTATCTGAAGTCAAGAGGATATAGTGTTTTGGATTCATTAGTATCTAAACCTTGGTACTCAAGTACCTCAAAGAACAAAACCAAATATGCAAAAGAAGCAAGGAAAAATAATTCAATAGCATTAAAGGCAATCTAGAATGGATTCTCAAACCAAGTCAAAGAAAAAATGGGACATTACACCTCTTCTAAATTTCTATGGCTCCATCTAGAGAATTATTATTAGAATAAAGAACAAGACACAGAAAAAAAGAAATCAAATCATATTGAGGAACAAAATACATATAAACAAAATTCTCATCAGAATAAAGAACAAAACACAAAAGAGGAAAATTGCATCAAAGAATTGATGCAAACCCCAGTCATCAATAGAGAAGACTATTGCGTCAAGGAATTGATGAATACCTCAGTATTCACTAAATATAAACTATTAGATTTTAAGAATGATGTTGAAACTACATTTGAAGTGATTAGTATGGAACCAACAAATGGTCTATATATTGAAGTTACTAAGGATGTTCTTGACCATATTGAATACATAGTTATGTGCACTTTTGAAGAGTTGGAGAAACTTCAAAAGAAAGATATGTTTCTACTACAAAATTCAGATCAATCTAACCATGAAGAGAATGAAAAAAAGATTCACCTAGAAAACAAAGAAGAATAAATCAAAAGATTGAAGATAGAAGTTGTTAAACTAATAGAAGAAATGGAAGAATTAAAGACACATGAAAATAAATGAAAATAAGTACTAGAAGTGATAACATAAATGGTCATCTGTAAAAAAACACAACTTGAAGAAGCTAAGAAAAATGAAGAAGCACATAAGATGCAAATAACTAAAAAGGAAGCTTCATGCCACTAGTTGGAATTGAAAACCATCAACCTCAAAAGGATTCAGCTAGAAAACAAGGAAGAAATCAAAATATTGGAGAATGATGTTGTTTATCTAACAAAATATATAGAAGAGTTAAAGACATATGAAAAAACTAATAAATGCACAGAAGTCTTGGATGATACATCATAAATAGTCATCAATATAAATACTCAACTTGAAGGAGTTAAGGAAAAAGAAGAAGCGTTGAAAATTCAATTGAATAAAAAGGAAGAAACATGTCACATGTTGGAAATGAAAGTTATCAACCTCAAAAATGAGAATGAAAAAACAAAAGAAACTGTAAAATTCCAGAACAACTCAACTATCCTAGATAGGATCTGGAAGAACAGTCAAGAACCAACTGATGACAAAACCGGTCTTGGATACAATAAGAAAGAAGAATGTGGAAAATGGAGCATCATTCAAAAGCATGATAAAGGATCATAGTCCTCAAAAGAAAAAGGTACAGTCACAAACCTAAAATAAACCATGAACTTTGTCAAGGAAGGAAGCTATAAAAGTAAAAAACAAGAAACATATCAAAAGACAGACTTCTCATGTCACAACAAACCCAAGTATGGAAGAACCTTCAATGGTTATTGCTTTTCTTGTAATAACTTTGGTCACAAAGCATTGGAATGCAAGAATCCTAAAAATAAAATTTCAGGAAGTTCCAATAACTCAATGAGATGTTGGAGATACAATTATATTGGCCACACAACAAAGTTTTTTCATACAATGAGATGTTACAACTGTGATAGGTTTGGTCAAAAATCCCAAAACTGCAGAAAATCAAGAAGTCAATCCATGAGAAATAATTCATACAAGTCAGGAAGAAAAACTAATGAATATTTGAAGAAAATAAGAAATGACAAGTCTCAAAGGACAAATTTAGAAAAGAAAGATCCAACAAACAAAATATCTCATGAAAAGGTATGGAGAAGAAAATCTGAAATAGAAAGCAAGAAAGATGATCTAGAATCTGAAAATGAAAAAATTGATAGCAAGAAAATGATGGGTGAAGTTCCTAATAAGAAATATGAAATTCAGAGATTTGAATATGAAGTGGATCAGGAAAGGAGAGTTCCTAAAGAAGAATATGACACAATAGCATATCCTAATGATATCATGTAGATCAAGAGTACATTGACCAATGAAAGAAAAATGCAAACAGAAAATCCCAAAGAAGAAAATGAAGAAGTATCACTTACACAAAACAATGATTATAATGATGAATATTCAAATAACATATCAGCCAGAAGAAATGAGTAGTGAAAATGTTGGAAATTTTCCAATGTTATTTTCATGAAATACTAAATATCCCCTCAACACAAAATATGAATAAAAGGGAGGAGGAAGGATTTTACAGCATGATTTGGTGTAAGTACTACAAAATACTACTAAATTATGGTATGATCTAAACCCAATGAGGAATTTCCAAAATAATGAAAAACTTATGAAGAGGACTGTTAAGAACCAAAGACTGAATACAAAAGCACCACAACTGATATAGAAGAACAATATATAAAAACACAACTTTATTACTAGCAAACCCTTGAGGTAGGGCAACACCATACAATGGATCCTATTATGGAAGGGATCCTCTCCTGTTCACTTGCCTCTTCGAGGGGGCATCCTCCTAT
>ML798084.1:329992-345769 GCA_009831015.1 Picea engelmannii
AGATATAATAAATGTAAGAGGACTTCTTAGAAGGTTCTACTTCTAGAAGATTCCTCCTCTAGAATGTTCTTAGGTGATGGTAGCACTATATAAAGAGGTTCAAGCAATGTAATGAGACATGAAGAGAATTATTGTGTTTGGAGTGGTAGCTCAATAGGAGGATGCCCCCTTGAGGTAGGGCAACACCATACAATGGATCCTATTATGGAAGGGATGATTTTTTTTTTGAAATTGGGTGAAATTGTGAGAAGAACTTAGATCTATAATTTATTTGGGCAAATTTGGCCTCCAAATGCTACAGAAAATAGAAATAAATCGCGCCGCCGTCCGCAGAAAAAACCCTGAAAAATTGTAGATTTTAAAACCTCAATATCTTGACCTTCCGGACTCCGTTTCGGACAATTTTTTTTTTTTAACTTATGTGTTTTTCTGAGAGAAACTCAGATCTACAACCCTTTTCTGCAAATTTTGCACAAAAATATACTAAAAATGTCTGGAATGTCGCGGCCCTCTTTTTTCTTCTCCGAAAAAAACTGCAAAAATAAAAAATAGTTGCCCACAACTCCGGCCAAGGAAAGTGCTCTGATCCCAATTGTTAAGAACCAAAGACTGAATACAAAAGCACCACAACTGATATAGAAAAACAATATATAAAAACACAACTTTATTACTAGCAAACCTTTGAGGTAGGGCAACACCATACAATGGATCCTATTATGGAAGGGATCCTCTCATGTTCACTTGCCTCTTCGAGGGGGCATCCTCCTATTGAGCTACCGCTCCAAATAAAATATTTCTCTTCATATCTCATTACATTGTTTAAACCCCTTTATATAGTGCTATCATCTCCTAAGAACATTCTAGAGGAGGAATATTCTAGAAGTAGAACCTTCTAAGAAGCCCTCTTACATTAATTATATCTAATTACCCATTTATTATATCTAACTACCATAGTGGGCCTTATTTAATAATATAGTGGACCTAGTCCACCTTACATTGAATGACCTCCACTATTATCATTATGGACCCTCTAGGCCCCCCCACTACCTCTCTAGCTACCTTACAAGGACTTAACAAACAATAGATGAAAGGACCAATTCATTTTTATTTTGAAGGGACATAAGTTGAAGTTGGTTTCTATAGAGTTGAAGGACAATGAATAAGATATTAAATTGGTTGAAGAATGGAAATTAAATCAATTGGTACTGATCAATGGTATTCTTATGAAAGATAATAATATCAACAAGAATAAAGAAACATATCAAGAAGATTAATAAGATTCACACCCTTGTCCTTTAGGACAAAGGAGAAGACAGTAAAACTGTATGAAACAATAAAAACTCAAGGGAGTATTTAATTTGGTCATCAAATGAGGAAGTCACTGGATTAGGTTTTAAAGACTTGATCAGTACAAAAATTGGTATCAATAAGACTACCTATTTGAACACAAAATCCCAAGAGATTGAGATAATAGCCGATACATTCATAGGGGGAGAAAAAAAAAGTTTAACTCTTTGCCATTGATGTCAAAGGGGGACAAAAATAGTAAAACAAATTTGGTATAAGTAAAAGTTCAATCGTCCAACTTGAAAATTATATTAGTGATAGGGGGAGAAAAAGTATTTGTTTTACAAATATGTTTCCCTCAATGCCAAAGAGGGAGATTGTTGGCATTATTGTGTAGATTTTAACCTTGTACAATATTTACTGCAAACATATTTTCAGTAAATGAACAGAAAACATACAATGGAAAATAAAAACATTACACAAAGATTTTTCCCCTGGAGACCCAAACCGGGAAAACCAACATATTCTATATTCATTCATAGTGATACATTGTTTACAATACAAGATACATATAGGAGCTAATGACATTCAAAACCCTAACCCAATGAACTGGATTAGTCAACAACCATAATTCCTTAAATAGAAATAAAAAACCATCGACAAAAAACCATGTGATGAAAAATTGCCCAACAATGGACACGAAAATTGAGGCAACATGAAAAAAAAGGAAAAAATGTGACATGTTTGCAGAGGAAAAATAAAATTTCTAGGGGGAACTGCCCTCAAATCCCCGTGCAAAGGGATTTCACCCCCCTCAAACCCCCCTATGTGCTCGATGCAACGCATACACTACTACTAGTGCAAAGAATATAACACATATCAAACATTCTCCCACTTGTTGCTTTCTTTGCATACATTGGGTTAATTGGTTACATAGTAAACAATCTAGGGAAAAAATGCCCATGGATCCTCTACACCAAGAGAAATTATCAGTGCTCAAAAAATTTGTTAATGAATTTACAACATTCTTCAAAGTCTCCACCTTCATCAGCAATACTTTCTTTTCTTCAACCATGTCTCTCACAAAGTGATATTGAATATCAATATGCTTTGTCTTTGAATGATAAGGTAGGTTCTTCTCTAGAAAAATTGCACTTTGACTGTCACAATCTATCCTTACAAATTTTTGTACCAACTCAATACCTAAACACAGCCTTTGTAACCATATTGCTTCCTTACTTGCATGAGTGGCTACCATGTATTCAACTTATGTAGTTGAAAGTGCCAATATAGCCTGTCTTTTGCTCATCCAACTTATTGCTCCTCCAAAAAGGTTAAACACATACCCACTTGTAGATATCCAGTCGAGTCTGCATCCACAAAGCCATGTATATCCACCACTCTGTCCAATACCAGTCTTCCTTGGTAGAACAATCCATAGCTAGCAGTTCCACGCAAATACCTGAAAACCCTTTTTACTGTTATCCAATGCTCCTTCCTTGGTTTTGACATATACTTGCTCAAAAATCCCACTGCATGTGAAATTTCTGATCTAGTACATACCATTGCATGCATCAAATTGCCAACTGCACTCTCTTATGGAACACGAGACATGTCCTCCTCCTCTTCCCGTGTCTTGGGACACTTATCCGCAGATAACTTTACACCAACAAGAATAGGAACCTTGACAGGTTTGCATTCTTGCATATTAAACCTCTGCAATATTTTCTCGACATATTTTCTCTGATTTAACCAGAGTTTCCTCCTTTTTCAATCTCGTTTAATTTCCATGCCCAAAATGAAATTTGAATCACCGATATCCTTCATGTAAAATTTAGAGGACAACTGAGTTTTCACATCCTAGATAATCTCCTTGTTGTTTCCTATCAACAACATGTCATCCACATACAAGACCAAATAAATCAAATGATCACCAATTAATTTAAAATACACATAATGATCTTCTTTTCTTCTTTTGAAACCAAGTCCCAAAATATAAGTATCAATTTTTTTATACCACGTTGTTGGTGATTGTTTTAAACCATACATGGACTTTTTCAGCTTGCATACCATCTCCTTCTTTCCCTTCACAACAAATCCTTCTAGTTGCTTCATATATATTTCTTCTTCCAGATCCCCATGTAGGAATGTTGTCTTCACATCCATCTCTTCTACTTTAAAATCAAATGCAGCAGAAACAAATAACAAAAATATTATAGAGGTTAACTTGGAAACATGAGAAAAAATATCACCAAAATCAATTCCCTCAACCTAGGAATAACCCTTTTCTACTAACCGATATTTATATTTCTCCATTTTTCCTTCTGCATTCAGCTTCTTTTTAAATACCCATTTGTTGCCAATGGGATTTCTTCCAGTTGACAAATCCACTAGATCCCAAGCCTCATTCTTATCCAAGGCTTCCATTTCTTCGTCCATGGCCTTTTTCTAGAGATTTCCATCCTCTGAGTCCACTGCCTCCTTGAGAGTTCTAGGATCATCATCAATAATAGACAAAGAAAAATTTGAAAGGAAATCAGATGGAGTATACCTTTCCAATAGCCTTCTTTCTCGAGCCAATATCCTCAATACTGGAGTATGAGGATCTTCTTATTCTGATTCATGTTCTTTTGTAGAGTCTGATTCATCTTCCTTTAAATCAAACTCTATTTTCTCCAAGAATTCCTTACTTGGTAGGAATTCTTGTTTAACAACATCCATCATTTCTCTAAATACCACATCTCGGCTATACACTACATTCTTAGTTTATGGGTTCCAAAGCTTATAGCCTTTGAGACCATCTTTATATCCAATAAAGATACACTTTTCATCCTTCTTATTTAGATTACTCATGTTTTCCTTTTAAACATGAACATAT
Source organism: Picea engelmannii (assembly GCA_009831015.1). Taxonomy (NCBI): domain Eukaryota; kingdom Viridiplantae; phylum Streptophyta; class Pinopsida; order Pinales; family Pinaceae; genus Picea; species Picea engelmannii. The sequence goes on from ML798084.1 coordinate 334,158, forward strand.
GCATCACAACCAATTACCTTGAGATGTGTAAGAGAAGGTTTCTTACCAGTCCATACCTCTTCTGGAGTATTTTCATCCAACATTGATAAGGGTGATCTTTTGACCAAGAAACATGCAGTACCAACTGCCTCTGCCCATAATTCTTTCCCTAACTCGACACCACTAAGCATGCAGCTTTATTTTTCCATCAATGTCCTATTCATCCTTTATGCAACTCCATTATGTTGAGGTGTATATGGAGTAGTATTATACCTTGCTATACCACACTTCTTACAGAATTCTTCAAATTCATTCCCACATAACTCTCCTCTATTATTTATCCTCAACACTTTAATTATTTTCTCTGTTTGATTCTCAACAAGAGCCTTACACTCTTTAAATCTGCTAAAGACTTCAAATTTCTTCCTGAGGAAATATATCCAAGTATTCCTCGAGAAGTCATCTATAAATTAGACATAGTAGACATATTTTCCCAATGATAGGATTGACACAGGTCCAAAAACATCACTATGAACTAGCTGTAAAATTCCTTCTTCCCTCATTGCACCAGAGGGGAATCTTACCCAATTCTACTTCCCATATACACAATGTTCACAAAAATCAAAATCTAAAGAGTAGCTAAACATACCTTCAACCATAACTTTACTGTGTAGTAGTCGAAGACCCTTCTCTCTGATATGCCCCAGTCTTTGATGCCACAACATATCATTTTCTCCAGAGTCTGTAGGAGTTCTTTGTAACAACCCAAATTGATTCATTTTTATCATAATTTTTAAATTTGAATTTAATTAATTATTAAAAATATAGTAAATGAGTCTTCTATTATTGAAACGTGGGTGAAGTAATTAATGGGGGGATAATGCTCTTGGGGAATTAATGGGGAGATAAGTTTGTTGGGGAATTAATGGGCAGATAAGGTTATTGGTAGATTAATGAGGGGGACTTGAGAGAGGAGGATAAGAAAGGAGGGGAGGACTTGGAAGGGATCTCATTTTTATTTTGGTTTGAAAATTTTTGAAAGATGGAGGAGGAGGAAGAAATTGGAAGAATTGTTTTAGGGAACTCTCACAGGGTACTACTGTTGCTGGGAATTTTGGGCTCGGGGACCAGGAAACCACAAGGATTCCTGGAGCTAGGGAGTCGGAGAGGTTGTTCCTAGTTGGTTGGGAGGTTAATATTTAGTTTGGGAAGTTGTTCATGATCATTAACAAGAATAAAAGGGACTAAATCAATTAATCTACATGTTGAGGTAATCATTCTATGTATTTTATTAAGTTATGTTTTTATTATGCTGTTGTTTTATTTTCCTGGCATAGAAAAATCATGAAAGAAAATTCTAAACTAAGTTGCAGTAATTTCAGTAGGAGATTAGAATATGTTTATAATATAAGGTAGGGTTTACATATGGTATCAGAGCCCAGTTTCAAAACTAAAACCTGGGCTTCACCACCCACAACACTGGGATTTTGTCTTTGTGCCAACATGGTCTACAAGGTCTGCAACCTCTTCATCTGTGATCCAATTTGGGTTGTTACACAGTCATACTCCTTATCATGTCTTCAACATAATCAGAGAGACCCCATCCTTGCCTAGGCAAGACTGTGGGTAACATTGTTGACAACAGGAAGAAAACATTTAGGATTTCATTGATAGTTTCTCTTTCGATATTAACTTAGAATATTAGGATCAAAAGAAAACTTGAGAACTTGCGAATTTGACACAATCTTGTCCATTTATGCAACCTTCAAAAAAATAAAACTGAGCTAAGCACCTTCACTTCAACTATGTCTAGAAAAATACCTAGTAAGTTCTGTAAAAACAAATCAACCTAATATTGTTTTACCACCTAGATGCTTGCTAATATATGTTTCAGGCTTAGGGAGAAAGAATAAAATCATACTTGATCTGCATGGACATCTAGAAAATTAACACTTCGTGGAGCCTAAATGCTTTGAAAAATCTTCTTCAAGCATAGGTGTAAACAAAGGAATTAAAACAGAACAATATCAGAAATAAGAGGACCTTGCACTGGTTCTTGTTTTAACCTCAAAAGCTAGACAAAGTCTGTTTTAAGCTAGTGGTCAAAATTGCCAAAGCAGGGCTTCTGGATTTCCCCATCACATCAAGATTTATCACTCCTTCATATTTTAACTCTTTCTATACTCTGAATCAGATACTTCATAAAACCTTACAACAATTCCTGTAATAAGAAAATTGAGACACTCTTGATCATTAAGAAATCAATGCTTTATCCTTCAGTGTTATCAAAGTAGGCTGGTAGTTATGTGCTAGAATGACTATAGATTTCCCCCACAAAATACCTCTTGCAACATGGATCATTTAAAGGATGAAAATAAGCAAACAAGATCTTGAAACTGGCAATATGGTAAACCTGTCTCTGAGAATATTTTCCTAGAGATTTAACATCTACACAAAGGAACAAGGCAAGACATAATTATTCCTTGTATTGTACAAAATTCCTTAAGAAGATATGAAAACCCCTAAATAAGTAATGATATCAACTACATATATAATGATTAAAAGAGAATTTGAAAATGAAATGATCTTTAGACACCAGCTCCCAAATACAAATTCTGCAAGAGTGGTGCTCACTAAAAAAAAATGATGATCTGTCTCCATTTGCAGCTAATGTGAACAATCATAAATATGAGCTAGAGGAACTCTCAAGCTACAAGTTAGATGCATTATAATATACTCCAAGGTGTAGATGAAGTAGTCTTGAAAAGGCAGGTAAGAGTGGAACTAGTAGATAACTTGTGGATATAAGGGCTCCTTTGGCTCAATCCATGAGACTTTCTTATAAGATTTGTAAATCTTATCCATAGAACCTATATTAACATCCCTCCTACTGAGAATAGGGAATCAAAGTATAACTCTATAGTAGGGACTTCTTAAATCGAACTTTCATTGTTGGATAAAGAAAGTGACCTTGGAAAACCAACTAGTCTCACCACCTAGACTAGCAAGTGGCATAGATAAATAAAATATTATTGTTTGTAATTGAAATAACATCATGACAATTTAAAAAAAAAACCCACCATGATAAATTTTGAACCTGGAACACAAAATTCCATTGTAATTATTTCCCTTCCTTTTCTATTTGTTTTTTGATCTAACATGAGATTAAACAACAACCAAAAGTATTCCCTGATCTTAAGGTAAGTCTTCAAAAAAACAGGTCAGAAAAATATCCAAAAGAATTTGAAGAGACGCTCTAGAACAAGTGTTCATAAGATTTTCTCAGTTTTTCATATGTAATTGCATCTTCTTCACTGAGTTCCCCCTTTTCATTCGACAAATTTGCATTATCTTTCTTCATTTGTCGAAGTGAAGAATGCTTTGATTGAAGAAGATCCGTGGATGCATCATAGAATGACTGAAATGCCTTCCTGAGAAGCTTCTTCTTCTCCACAGTGATGTTGAGATCCTTATAGATCTCATCTTGTATATCTTGCCCAGAAAGTGGGAGACTTGGAAATAATGGAGTAAGCGCCAGTTGTAAGCGCCAGTTGTAAGCACCAATTATAAGCTTCAATTGTGAGAGTCAGATGTAGTTGTGTTAAGAGTCAGTTCATAGTTGAGAGTCTAGTTGTATTTGGCTTTCATGAAACCGACTCGGTAGAGTCTTTTCCTATATAAGGATGTAATCTGTCTTCATTGAATAATATAGAAGTGAGCATAGCCTCACTGTGTTGTTTGTTTCACATATTTTATCTTGGTATTAGAGCCACGGGGAGAGGGCGTGGATAGCATGAGAAACATTTGATCAGATGCATGAGCAAATCCGTCTGGTGCATTCCTCCATTTACTGAAATTTCGTTGAAGAGTTTTGTTGGGTCGCGATCTTTGTTGAGTCGCGGGCTTGCGTGAGTTCTGTGAGGTGGGTCCGTGAGGGCTGCATGGAGTTTGAATTTGTGCGGAAATATTTGTTGGTCCGCAGGATGGATAAGAAGAGCCGCGTGGGTTCGAGTTGCATGGAAGAGGAGGTTACGGTCAGTGTGAAGACTGTTGCGTGAGTTTTTGAAGAGAAGAGTTTTTTTTTTGTGGAGGTAGTTTGCATGCTAAGCTCATGGAAGGAAAGTCCTGAAGGTATCCTAGAGAAAATATGTTGAAAGAGATAGCGTGAAATTTCGGATCTTGTGGGAAGCCACGATTTGCATGAGCATTGGAACGTGAGGGTCGATCCACCATCTCCCATCTGGTGCAAATCCATGGGCAAGTTTGCTTGTGTGGAGTGAAGGCAAATTGGTAGTTTGCATGCGTTAGTTTTCATTGGAGTTGTTTTTTATTAAAACGAGTTAAACTCTTAGATCATTCCTTTTAAATAGTGAGGTGGAGTGGAGTTATAAAGGTTATTAAAATTTATTATGATAGTTTCCTAAAGCGTGAGGTGAAAATGGTGGAAGGAGTTATTCATTTTTTTTATTATTATTATTAAAAGTGGATAAAGTGTATGCATATGAAGTTTAAACTTTATATGGACTATAAATTTTATTAAAGTGGGTAAGAGATTTAAGAAATTGTGAAGTGGATTTTTATTCAAAGTGGGTTTTATTTGGAGTTTATTAAAAGTGAATTTTTATTCAAAGTGGATAATTTTGAAGTATAATTGGATATTAAAGTTTATTCAAGAGAATATTATTTGTGAGATTTTGTGTGTGAAAGTTGAGAGTCGAGATAGAGACGGATCGGTGGTATCCGAAGGAAGAGCGATAGAAAGTTGCATATCCTTGGTGATTACTTACAGAGACTAAATTGCAGTGATGACGAATCATCTGGCAGAGACCTACCTCAACGAAGCCAACAAGTTGGATGGATCGAACTTCATTAACTGGAAATTCAAGATGCAGACGCTCATGGAAGTCTATGGTGTCTGGAACATTGGGAAGGGAACTGAACTGAAACCTAATGCGGCTGCAGGTGGGACAACAGCACAAATCCAAGATTGGGAGAAGCGTGAAAACAAGGCAAAGGTATTGTTGTGTATGTCTGTTAAAGATAGCATAATTCCACATATTAGAGAAGCTACAACTTCTGCTGCAACATGGACAACGCTTAAAGCATTGTATGAAACTAGCAACACAAATCGCATTTTTTTCCTGAAAACTAAATTGCTAGGCATTAAGATGGACGGAAATGAATCTGTTAGTTCATTTTTGGGTTGTATTAAAGAGGTGAAAGACAAGCTAGTAAATATAGGGGAAACTGTTTCCAACACTGATCTGGTCACTATTACCTTAAATGGTATGCTAGAAAACTATCATATGTTCATAACAGGCCTTGCAGCAAGGGAGAAACCTCCTACATTTGAAGAACTGATGGGTATTTTGCTACAAGAGGAAGAGAGGCACAGGAATCTGAAGCCTCCAAGTAAAGATTTGGCACTGTGGTCAAATAATAGATCTACGAGAGGGAGATCATGAGTAAGAGGCAGAGGAGGCAGTTCATGGCAAAGAGGTGGTTCATGGCAGAGAGGCAGTTCATCGCAGAGAAGACAACCTCCAAATCAAGGTATGTTATCTGATAGGAATGAGTCAAAGAGTTGTTTTTATTGTGGTCGACCTAGACATATTGTTAAAGACTATCATAAGAAGAAAAGTGATGAGGCTAAGAATAAACCTAGAACACATTCAGGTCACTATGCAGAAAAATCTTCAAATCAAGATCTCAGATTATTTAGTGCTAGTGATGATATTGATGAACCCCCGAATTTTGACTCACGGGATCTTAGGCTGTTTTTGTCTAGCGTTGCTTTATATGTTGAAATGAATGATTTTGATCCCTGGTTTGTGGATTCTAGAGCATCAATACATATGACTTGTAATAAAAATTGGTATGCTAATTTTAAAGCAACATAGAATGGTGCCAGCATATATCTTGGAGATGACCACGCTCATCAGATCAAGGGATATGGAGACATTCCTGTGACATTGTCGAATGGTACTGTTCGTCACATTTGCAATGTGGTGTATGCGCCAGGAATAAAGAAAAATTTGATTTATGTGTCCACCATTACAAATCATAACTTGAAGGTTGAATTCTTCAAGAATTATTGCATAGTGAAGGATCTGCTGGACCACTTCCAAACTGTTGCAACGGGAGTCAGAGAAGGAGGTCTATACAAACTTGATGTTACCAGCAAAGCACATCATGCACTGACTTATGCCACTATGCCAACAAAGATTCTTTGGCATCAAAGGTATGGACACATCAATCATCCTGATTTATTGTTATTACAGAAAAAGAATATGGTTGAAGGACTTCCCATGTTAAACAATGAGAAGGTTTCTTGTGATGGATGTGCATTAGGAAATATGCACAGAGATGAATTCCCCTCTAATCCTGATAAGAAAAAGAGAGATGTGTTAGATCTTGTGCATACTGATGTTTGTGGGCCTATGCAGACTAGGTCTTTAGGAGGTGCATTTTACTTTATGTTATTTATTGATGATTGCACGAGATACACATGGGTTTACTTAGAAGAAAAAGTGATGTTTTCGAGTACTTTAAGGAATTCAGAACCATGGTGGAAAAGAAGACAGAAAAATCCATCAAAATCCTCCATTCAGATCAAGGGGGGAGAGTATAAATCAGGAGACTTCAACAAATATTGCAAAGATAGTGGAATAGTAAAGCAGTTTATAGTACCTCACACTCCACAACAAAACGGAGTCGCTGAAAGGAAAAACAGAACTCTGGTAGAGTGTGCACGCAATATGATGAAAGGTAAGAATCTCTCAAATGCATTTTGGGATGAAGCCATAAATACTGTAGTTTATTTAAAGAATAGAAGCCCAACAAGGTGTCTTGATAAAGTTACTCCTTTCGAAGCCTTGTATGGTTCCAAACCTGCAGCTCATAATTTGAAAGTATTTGGGTGTAAGGATTTTTCTCATGTTCCAAAGGAGAATAGGAGGAAATTGGATGTTAAAGTCATTAAATGTATTTTCATTGGGTATTGTTCTGAATTTAAAGCATACAAATTGTTTGATCCTGCTACTCACAAAGTATTTGCAAGTAGATATGTACTTTTCCATGAGAAGGAAATAGGAAATCATGACGACAACAGTCATGAGGAATGGCATAGACTTCTTGATGAAGGAGTTAAAGAAGAGCAACAGCAGTAGTAGCCCACACAGCAGCATCCATCCCCACAGCGACAGCAGTAGCAGCAGCAACAAGGGCTCAATGATATGGATAATATAAGCAGTCACAGTTCACCTAGAGGTGAAGACAGATCTTCACAAAGTGGGGAGGAAGATAATCAATTGAGAAGATCTTCAAGACAGATTCGGCTTCCTGAGAGGTATAAAGAGTATGCCCTAATGAGTATCATTTCAAATGTCATAGAACCCATGAGTTTTGATGAAGCTAATGAACATGATGAATGGCGAAATGCAATGGAAGAAGAATATGAATCTATAATGAAAAACAATACTTGGGAATTGACTGAATTGCCTAAACATAAGAAGCCCATTGAATGCAAATGGATATCAAACCTAATTTTAAATCAGATGGTAGTATAGATAAGTATAAGGCTAGACTGGTGGCAAAGGGGTATTCACAAACAGAAGGTATTGATTATGTTGAAACATTTGCACCAGTAGCTAAATTGAATACTATCAAAATGTTAATTGCTTTAGCTACAAAGTACCATTGGAAGCTGCATCAGTTAGATGTTAAATCTGCATTTTTGAATGGTGAGTTAAAGGAATAGGTTTACCTTACTCAACCTGAAGGGTTTGTGGAAAAGGGGCAAGAACACTTAGTGTGTAAATTAAAGAAAGCATTGTATGGACTAAAACAGGCACCTAGGTCATGGTATGAAAATATAGACTCTTTCTTTCTTCAACAGGGTTTTATGAGGAGCAAAAGTAATCCAAATATGTATACCAAATTTGATGAACAGGGGTATATAGTATTGATTTCATTATATGTTGATGATTTAATAATTACAGGAAATGCAGAGAAGTTAATTGATGAAATCAAGGAGCAATTATCAATGGTATTTGAAATGAAAGATCTTGGTGAGTTACATTACTGCCTAGGTCTTGAAGTTTGGAGAAATGCAGGCCAAACTTTTGTTTGTCAGAGTAAGTATATCAAAGAAATACTTAAGATATTTAAAATGGATCAATGTAAGTCTTCTACTATTCCCATGCAACATAATGTGGAACTTTCTTGTGATGATGGTTCAAAGAAGGTGAATGGCACTGTGTATAGATAGATAGTGGGTAGTCTGAATTATCTCACCACAACTAGACCTGATATTTCATATTTTTTGAGTGTGTTAAGTCAGTTCATGGAGAAACCTCATGAAAGCCATTGGAATGCAGCAAATGCAGTACTCAGGTATCTAAAAGGTACACTTGATTATGGTATTAAATATACTGATGCATATGATGTTGAGTTGGCAGGCTATTCAGATTCTGATTGGGCTGGCAATCTGGATAATCAAAGATCAACCAATGGATATGTGTTCCGCATTGGATCTGGGGTTGTTTCATGGAGCAGTAAAAAGCAGCCTATTGTATCTTTGTCTTCTACTAAAGCAGAATATAAAGCCTTGTGTCCAGCAACTTGTGAAGTTGTTTGGTTAAGAAGACTTCTTCAAGATGTTGGAGAAGAATGAAAGGAACCTACAATGATCAGATATGATAATCAAAGTTCAATCAATATTGCGAAGAATCTGATTTTTCATGCAAGGACAAAGCATGTTGAAGCTCAGTTTCATTTTGTTCGAGAAAAGTTGCAGTCAAATGAAATAACTCTTGTGTATTGTAATACTAGTGAAAATGTTGTTGATATTTTCACTAAGCCTCTTGGAAAGATTAAGTTTGAATTGTTTAGGGAGATGTTAGGTGTAGAAGTCAATTCATTCTCCATTAAGGGGGAGACTTGGAAATAATCGAGTAAGCGATAGTTGTAAGCGCCAGTTGTAAGCACCAGTTATAAACTTCAGTTGTGAGAGTCAATTGTAGGCGTGCTAAGAGTCAGTTCATAGTTGAGAGTGTAGTGTACCTTTTTTTTTTTCACTACTCAGGTTTTTAAACCTCTCAGTTACCATTCTATACATGAATGATTACATAATTTGTACAGACATTATAAGCGCATGAATTTAACACAATTAAACACATTTAAATTACAGAGTGAAACATATCTGGTTACTTCTATAATTAAACATTCCATCGCATTCCACAGTAACTCATTTACACAGTGGAAAACATGGTACATGAACAACACAGTCATGCCAAATGTCATAAAAACATAATTCAGATACTTATCTTTGAACAACTATAGAATTCACCAACCAAGTGCAGGCCTTCCACGAACCTCCCAGCCTTAGACCACACTGTTCATCAGCTCAACAGTGGGTCACCCCCGAGCTGGGACCGAGCTCCACCCCAAGGCAAGGAATCCTAGGCTAGGATGAGGTTACAGGGAAGATAGCACATACACATCACCAGGAAGAAAGCTCTCCCAGGAATCTCCCATGCTCACTGCCCACAAACCCTCATTCCCCACATGCCTGTTCCACCCCAGGAGAGTGCACCCTCTCTGTCACCTAGACGGTCCTTCGGCTGCCAGTCTCCCTTACCTTGGGTTACAAGAATAGACCGGACTGGAATTCTCCGGGCTCTATGGAAGCTACAGGGTTCCTTCCAGGAGTTCTCTTCTCCCTCTATGCACTCTCTCACCTGGAGGAGTCGCTCATAGGCCAACAAGCCTCACGTAGTCTAGTACTGCGTGGTCACACCAATCCACAGGAAACACAGACAATTGCTTCCCAAAACAGTTCAGCGGTCACAGGATAATCTCACGGGATGATTTCGGAACAGGGACTTCACACACAGGCTAGTTCATCTTCCCCGAATAACAAAGATACTTCCCCTCCATTCAGCACAAGCTTCTCGTTCAGGAAATGTGCACACGGGTTTTTTCGGAGACACACACAGACTCCCCAGCTCTGGACAGGGTGTACACGGTTTCGTCAGACAACCACAGGCTTTACGGCTTTCAGAGTTAAACCAGGGTATTCTGGCAGATGGCTTCCACGGCTCTCCCCAGGATAGTCAAATCGAATGGATCCGAACCCCCTCACGACTTACTGCATTGGTTTTATATGCATGCACCAGGGTTGACACTTGTCACCTTGGAAACTGCATGTGTTCCATCTGTACGCCTTCCTCCCACCACTTGGGAAATCACATGTCCTTCCAAAGGACTTAGGATAAAATAATATGCACATGGCTCTTTTTTGGAAATAATATTAAAATATTATTCCAGGCCTAAGCCCCCTAGGCTTAGCCCCTAGGCTCCACACTCAACCCCTTTTCCCACCTTTCAGCCCCTGGTTCCTTGCCCACTCTGTGGACGCTCAATCCCCCATCACTCATTCATTGCGGTCGGTCTGCACTGGCGGTGTTTATATTTTATTAATTGATCTGCATACATACAAGTACATCAACAGGCTCCTGGCCTTCAATACTTAGGCTTCCTGTCCTATCAAAACACATAAGCCTACGGCTTATGCAAAACTTGGCTCACCAGCCTATAGAACACATTTACAATTCTTTGCATATAACAGGATCTGTAATGGGCCTTGGCCTTGGGGACACTACAATCCCCCTCCCCTTATTTTTGAACTGTCCTCAGTGCAACTCACGCTGTCTCTACAAGTCTTTCAAAAATTTCAAAAAGATGCGGGTACTCTGCATGCTCCCATGTCACGTCCTTAGGACCGTACCAGGTCCACTGGACCTTTACAAGCTCTATAGCTCGATTCCGGAGTTGTTTTCTTTTCCTGTCCAATATGCGTACAGGATGCACTTGCAAGACACCTTATTGTTCCACCTGGATCACAATCCAATCGATAACATGATTAGTATCAAGTACATATTTCTTAAGCAGTGAAACATGAAACACATTATGTACATTCATAGATGCAGGTAATGCAAGCATGTATGCAACTGGCCCAATCCTTTCCAGGATCTCGAATGGCCCACAAAATCTTGCTGCCAACTTGGCACAACTTCCCAATTTCAGGGAACTTCTGCTAGTTTTCACTTTCAGGAAAACATGGTCACCCACTTTGAATTCTCTATGGGTTCTGTTACTATCAGCGTAACTTTTCTGCCTGTCCTGGGTAGCTTTCAGATTTTGTTTGATTTTTATCATTTGATCTTCCATTTCTCTGAGTAGTTCAGGTCCAACTACTGTTCGGTTAGATGGATTATCCCAGCTCACTGGAGTGTTGCACTTTCTTCCATAAAGTGCTTCGAATGGGCTCATCTTCAGAGATGCATGATACCCATTATTGTAGGCGAATTCTACCAAATGCAGGTAGTCTTCCCACCTTGATGGTTTATCCATCACATACATTCTTAGCATGTCTTCTATTACTCTGTTTACTCTCTCTGTTTGTCCATCAGACTCGGGATGATATGCTGTACTGAAGTTCAGATTCGTTCTGAATCCCTTGAACAGTCCTCTCCAGAAATTCAAAGTGAATTTTGGGTCCCTATCAGACACAATTGTCTTAGGAATTCCATGCAAGCGTGCAACTTCTTTTAAAAAGATATCAGCAACAT
>ML798084.1:359553-399550 GCA_009831015.1 Picea engelmannii
TGTGTTGGTAAGGTCCTTTATGATATTTATGAAAATACCATCATCCTCTATAACACCAACATAATAAAGCTCCATAAAAAGCTTAATTGTGCTTTGTTTCTTCATTTCTCTTGAGCTCCGATCTATGTCCAGATCATCACTACTCTTACTTGGAGAGAAGACTTTCAAGAGCCCTTGTATCAAACTGGGTGAAAAATCCGTGTACCTTTGATGAAGTAAGGAGCAGACCTGAACCGCTGCATTGATGTCAGAACTTCTAAGTTTTGCATCATAGATGGTTGTTACAGCTTCACTCACAAATTTGTTCAAGTTAACAGATTTCAGTTCCTCCTGCAATCCTTCTCGTTGCTCTTCGTTTATCTGCTTAAGTATTTATTTATTTATTTTTTATGACTGCGGTATTAAAGCCCGACACCAATTTAGCGCTCTAGACCAAACACCCAAACCACGAGGAAGAAGCCCACGGGGGCATGAGTGCTCAACGCGTCAAGCAACCGAGGGGAGGGGAGCTCACGTGGGACCAAAACCATTGCTTTATTACGCTCGATGCTAGAATCTAGAGACCTCAGGAAACCTGAATTTGGCCTTTCTGGATTCAAATTAGCCCTATGCATTGCAGACTTCGCTTCATTTAATTTTATGAGATCTTCAAGACGAGCTTGAGCCTCCTCATCATTTTGCTTACTGCTTTGATGTTGGCGTCCCATTCTACTTTCATCTTCTGCATTTTATGTTGGTACCAAATCCCCCTTCTCTCCACTTGCCTCCTCAACTTTCTCCTTGGACCGAGCCATTGCAGTACAAAATTATTTGTTTCCTGAAACAAAGTTACCGGTGAGAAGAACCGAAGCGTGTTCATGGGATCATTCGAGGTGCGTAGGCAGGCTCAAAAGCACATAGGTGGTATTTCACCTAGTCGTAGCTTCCATTCGCCCGCGTTCGGATTATCCACTGCCTTGCTAAACATCCATTCCAATTCGGCCCTAGCATACTTTTGAATAACCGTTCAAGATGCCTGAGAAATTCAGTTTATCTTGATCCAGTAATTTATCCATTTGTTGACCTCATTTACCCTGTAGAACCACCAGTAGAGCCAAGAGCCAGTAGTAGGGGCAAGAGTAGTTAAGGTTTCAGGCACGCAGAAAGGAGCGGGAGTAAAGACGGATCCAGTCAAACATATTCTCCAGTAGAAGGATCCAGGCAGAGGAGGTAGGGGTTGTGAAATAAATCGAATCATTACCATGGTTATTAGAAGAATGATCGCTAAAAAAATGACCAGGGCATTGGTTCCATCGAAAGCTCGGAAAAATTATGTATCGGACATTTTTGCCGATAAATACTTGTCTAGGGTTTCAAACCGTCCGTTCGTCTACCGTGACTACCAGAGGTGATTACCAAAAGGTGACTACCAGGTCCTCTCCATATTCAAACGCAGCCGGAGAAAGGTGGCACCTGGACATAGCTTGTTCTCTCCTTCTTGGAATGCCTCTACTCTTAGTGTTGCTTCTCCGACTGACACAACGTTCACTTGGTCAACTGAATCCACACCCGGAATCGGGGCTTTTGATTAGACTCGGTCAAATGCAGTTGCAGTGTTCGTGCTACTCAAACCTAAAATCACCTATATTGTTAAATGCAGTTGCAGTGTTCGTGATACTCAAACCTAAAACCACCTATATTGTTGGGACTCAAACCACCTATTGCTGCTGGGAATGAAACTGATATTGGCAAATCTTAACCTAGAATCTCTCGGGCTAGGGTTTTGATTATATTTTGTTCCTTGTAAGATTGGGAACCTGTTGGAGAGCTTCATTCACCATTTGCTGCACAGTCTTTCCTGCAAGAAAATCACGTTGGATGAACCATAAAAGCCTTGTAGGTTGAAAAGAAATGTAGCGTCCCTTCACTCTGCCATAAAATCCTTGAACGTTGTAGATATCGATGCCATTCTCAAGGCTGCAGAGGAAGTTCAAGACCAAGATCCCAATGTTGCTCGCAATTTGTGTGAGCATGCATAGTCCTTGGCACAAAATCTGGAATGGATTGAAGTCTGGAGCGAGAGTAGCATTCAACCTGGAACCTGGTTGAATTCGCTTGAACAGTTCCACTAACATCACATCACTAACATCACATCAGTCATTGAAAGAGGCAGCATGCTCTCCACACAATATAATCTCCTTGTAAATGTTGCCCACCCTAGTGTAGTGCAGCGAATAAATAATAAATGACTCCTCTTCTATCCTCTTTAAATTCTAACCAACCTGTCATAATGTCTTCTTGGGATACACGTTTCTCTTCCCAATTTCACCTAATCAAGTAAGCCGTTAAATGCCCTTTTTATTGCCTGCTCTTGTTGTCAGACACGGATTCAAGCCACTTAATGCAGGTTGTCATTATCTCAATCCACTACATACATGAAGGCTTCCTCCTGCCTTGTAGTTAGTTGTTGTTTAATTGATTAAAAAAAAGGGTTAAAAAAAATTGTATCATTTTATTTAAGAATAATAGATTACACTATGCTTTTGGTTAAAAAAACACCCATCAATTTCAGTATTGGAATATAGCAATGTCACAACATTCTCAAGACAAGTTTTTTTTTTCATTTGGACCATGGCATATAAAAATAATTTAGGAAACCTTTCAAAACTAAGTATCTATGGCTCATTCTCCATTATTTTTATTTTTATTTTTCTTACTTGAAATATTTAGCTTTTATAATATTTAATTATTTTAATTTATGGAATTTCACTTTTATAATATTTAATTATTTTAATTTATGAGAAATATTTTATTTTTATAATATTTACTTATTTTAATTTATTAAATTTCACTTTTATAATATTTAATTATTTTAATTTATGAAAATCTTTGAGTTAGTTGTAAATTAAATTATTTGTTTTTTTATGCGTCTATTTTTCAATATTTATTATATTGAAAGATAATTAATGTAAAATATAATTAGTATGGAAATTATTAATTATATTGTATGCTATTGAGCAACATCCTAGTATAATGTGAAGTTGAAAGGACTAAGCATAATATAGCAATATCAATTCAATATATGTGATGATATTACAAGTGTGTTTATATATAATATGTAGGATTGTGAAATGAAAATTAATATTATAATATATGTGTGAGGTCTTAGATGATTGAATGGTGTAATAGTTATAATGAGAGTGCATACAAAAGAAGATAGGGTAACGTTCTCACTGTTCTCTTAATGTAAGATAGGTTAAAAATAAGAAGAATGAGAAGAATTGAGAAATAGGTAATATAAGTAAAGTGAATTATGGAAAAGACGACGAGGATATAACAATGACAAGATAGTTAGTATGTAATAATGATAGAAGATTAAGGGAGAATATTAATGATAAATAAATAAGTATACAAGAATGACAATTAGTATAAAGTATTAAAGTGTGAACTGACATACAAGAAGGTAAGGTGAAAAAAAGTACATTGTTTATGCAATGTGATATATATACCAATAAGGTGTTGACATGAAGGGTGGTTGAAGATACTGAGAGTATACGCACGAAGTGTATTAAGAACAAAACATTGACTAAATGATGGTTAGAGAGCACCAAAGAAAGGGGCCGGTGTGCTTTGGAGAGAATGCTTTGTGAAGAAGGGGTGTCCCTTGATTTTGGAATGAAACCTTATAACAAACGTATTCTTGATCTGGAAATGTTCACCAACCATCTAGTCAACATGGTTCTCTTTACATACAGAGATGCTTGTAATGTTGAATTGTTGATAGAAAGCATGAATTGCCTCGACTATGATGAAGAGATTCCTAAACTCGACATTTGACTTGGTTGAAATCTAATTTTAATAACTCAAAAGAAAATTGAGATTGAGGAAAATGACCAACCAAACCATGAAGTGACGACATCACATGACAATCAATTAGTAGTGTCTTAGTCAATGTTCCTAAGCATGTACAACTTTTNTATATATATATATATATATATATATATATATATATATATATATATATATATATATATATATATATATATATATATATATATATATATAAAATTATGAATATTTCTTGGGTGGGATTGTGTGTAGGAATTAGATAAAGTTATATCAAACTCAATATAAGATGCACTTAACTAGAGAATAGATTATGAACTGAGGTTCTGCGGTCAAATCAATAGAACATACTTTAAATATGGGGGTCCCATATGGAACTTAGGATTAATAAATATAGGAGAAGCGTGTACTTTCATTAATTTATTTACCAGTGGTAATAACATAGAGTTGTGACAATGTAAGGTGTCTAGTAAATAAGGGTAGTCGCAATCAACATATTAATAGACTCGATGTGTTATAAATCTAGTAAAGGTCCAGTGGGACAAGTATAGTCCAGGATCTGCTTCTTGGGAGAATGTCAAGACCTTACGATGAGATCATCCCTCACTTTTGACCACCTCGGGAATATGTTTTCTCGAAGGTTAGGTGTATGTAATGACACCTTTTGACTTAGACAACTAGAATTACCTAAGGCCTAATCACCTTTATTTTCTATTCACTGTAAAACTATTAATGATACACTTGAAATTTCAAGACATATGGACTTATGTTAATGTCAATTCTATGAATGTTTATTGTTATTTGAATTATGATGGATACTATGCAATCTATTTCTAACTTGAAAATTTTGGCATTTAAGTTGTTGGTATGTGGATACCGGATTGAGAATATGATTAAATGCATTTACATGATGATAATGCATAGATATGTATGAGTTTGTGTTATAGACTAATATGCAGGTCAATGTGCTATGTAATAGGCAAATGATAATGATAATAAAAGGTTGATGTCGTGAACACCGACCAAGAAACAATATGGTATGAATCTTTGTATGTGAAATTATGTTGGCTCGAATGCATTACTATGATATGTGGACTAGTGCAGTTTTTTTTCCAGGTGGTGAGACTGCCTAAAACTGAATATACGTTGACAAAATTCCTAGCAACACAGTGCCACTGTATGTTCCATGGTAGGGTGTGGACCCTAGTCCTATTAAGAGGGGTGGAGGCATTTCCCACCATGTATCCTCTGAAACCTGGAGTCATGGGAGGGTGGTGTTAGCTCATGCTCCCCTAGATGTGTGATGATGATTTCCAGTTGCCTGCTGGGGAAGCTTGGTCAAGAGAGTTGACACTTTCACTTACAGGTTCTATTTGGAGTTAGGTCAATATAGTTGACGCTCCAAGATAGTCCAACAGAGGAAGGATAGGGATGGAAGATGGAAGTAAGTTAGGGAGGAAGGATGAATAGAAGTAGTTGAGAGTGTGTGGGGATTTCTCCTTATAGAAGAATTTCTTGATTTCCTCTTTTTGAAAAAGAAAAATATATGTATATATGTATATTTATATATACTTATCTAAACTAAAATTATCTAAGTGAATGTAGCTTGTGCTAAATGATTGTAAATGAGGAATTTCGTGAACATTTAAATACTTTACTATCTTTTATGAAATGAATGGTCTTATTGATTGGATTGAACACATACAAGAATTACTTTAGATGTGATAATTATTTTCATTAGTACATGTATGAGTCCTATATGTACTAGCTACACATGTATGCCTTGCACATGTACACTAGTATGTGTAAGTGTTTTAAATTGATGATGTTTCTTATTTGACGTGGATGTATGAATCATGTGTCATTACCCTTGTATTGTAAATTACTCTAACTTCGAAATGAATTTTCTTGAAGGGTGGGTGTATGTAACAACCCAAATTGATTCATTTTTATCATAATTTTTAAATTTGAATTTAATTAATTATTAAAATATAGTAAATGAGTCTTTTATTATTTTATTATTAAAAGGTGGGTGAAGTAATTAATGGGGGGATAAGGCTCTTGGGGAATTAATTGGGGGATAAGATTGTTGGGGAATTAATGGGGGGATAAGGTTGTTGGGAGATTAATGAGGGGGACTTGAGAGAGGATGACTTGGAAGGGATCTCATTTTTATTTCGGTTTGAGAATTTCTGAAATATGGAGGAGGAAGAGGAAATTGGAAGAATTGTTTTGGGGATCTCTTACAGGGCACTGCTGTTGTTGGGAATTTTGGGCTCGGGGGCTAGGAAACTGCAAGGATTCCTGGAGTTAGGGAGCCGGAGAGGTTGCTCCTAGTTGGATGGGAGGTTAATATTCAGTTTGGGCATTTGGGCATGATCATCAACAAGCATAAAAGGGACTAAATCAATTTATATACAGGTTGAGGTAAGAATTCTATGTATTTTATTAAGTTATGTTTTTATTATGCTGTTGTTTTATTTTCCTGGCATAGAAAAATCATGAAAGAAAATTCTAAACTAAGTTGTAGTAATTTCAGTAGGAGATTAGAACGTGTTTATAATGTAAGGTAGGATATACCTTCTTTCTTCTTTAAATCCAATATCAGGAACAATGGAACTATTACACCCATCACTAATAATGCTTCCTTTCAGTGTATACATAGTTCCAAACCGAACTCCCTTCAACAACACCATCGCTCCTAGAACCATCCTGCAAAATTCCTTTTCAAATATTGTTTTTACCCCTGCATCGTCCATTTTTTTTACAAAAATCAAATTTCTAGCCAAACCTGGGATGTGAACAACACCAAGAAGTGTTCTAATCCTTCCATCTATGAGCCTCAACTTGAATTTTCCTCGTCCTACGATTCTAGTTTTTGAATCATCACCTAAGAAAAAATTACCTCCATCATACCTTTCATATTCACAGAACCACTTCCCGTGGGGAATCATATGAAAGGATGCACCTGACTCAACCAACCATACCTCATGATCTGCATCTGTGCTTGAAGAAGCCAAGTACACATCCCCTCCTTTTTCCTTGGAGATATTTTATTCTATAGAAGGAGATTCTTCAGATCCCTTCTTTTTTTCAACTTTGGATATACACTGCTTCTTGTAGTGCCCTTATTTTCCACATCTCCAACATACCTTTACAAAATTTCTAGGAGATTTTAGATCTACACTTAGACTTATATCTCCCACTTGAGAACTTAGATCTATTTCTTTCCTAGGAGTGTCCTCTTGCAAATAATGCATTTATGTTATGTCCTTCCATATTCGTCCATCTCATCTCCTCCGACAAATGAGACCACTTCATCAAACTTCAAGGCAGTTGTATTACTACCTATGGCCACAACCAGACTATCCCACGAGTATGGTAAAGAACACGGTAAAATGATACACGTATCTTCATCTGAAATTTTAATCTTAATAGATACTAACTGACTTGCCACAATATTTAAGGCGTTCAAATGCTCTTCCACCAAGTCTGCATCTCTCATCCTCAGTTTATACAACTTCTTTCTAATGAATAGTTTATTTACTAGGGACTTAGACTGATACAAATTCCCTAATTTATCCCATAAATCCTTGGTTGTAGCTTCCTATGACACATTTAGTAATATTGAATGCAAGAGACACAGTCGGATTGTGCTCTTTGCCTTCCGATCCAACTTTTTCTAGTCATTTGTTGAAGTTCATGTAGGTACAGTACCTAGATCTACCATGATACACTGATCTCTCTCCACCAATAGATATTCCATCTTGAGCTTCCACAACTCAAAAAATTTCCCATTAAACTTCTCGATCTCCATTTTCAAATTGCCTGCCATTTCTTTTCACCTAAAAAATCAACACCACATATCTCCCACTGTAACAAGGCTTATCACAGTTTTGAGCCAAACCCTTGACCACAAAGGTGCCCCCTTGAAGCCAACAAATCTCTGATACCAAATGTACATTTTAACCTTTTACAATATTTACTACAAACATATTTTCAGTAAAAGAACATAAAAGATACAATGGAAAATACAAACATTACACAAATATTTTTCCCCTGGAAACCCAAACCGGGAAAACCAACATATTCTATATTCATTCATAGTGATACATTGTTTACAATACAATATACATATAGGAGCCAACGACATCCAAAACCCTAACCCAATGACCTAGATTACTCAATAACCCTGGTTCCTTAACTGAAAAAAAGAAAACCATGTGCCAAAAAACCTCCCAACAATGGACATGAAAATCGAGGCAATACGAAAAACGAGGAAAAAATGAGACACGTTTCTCGAGGAAAAAAATTATGTGTTTTCATTGATGGAAACAAGAGTCCAACATGTACAACAATCAGAAGAAAACGAAGATTACCTTGAGGAATATCACCATGGGGTAGAAGCAATTCATGATCAGTGTTGATCATGATAGGATCAACAAAGATCCTATGTTCCTAAAGCTCGAAAGAGATAGCCTTCTGATTGATAAAGAAAATGCATAAAGAAACACATTTACACAAAGCCTAGAAGGAAGAAACATTAATCAAAGATCAGAAGAGATGGCGTGTTTGAAGTAACACATGAGACAAAGGTCTGTGAGTGAACAAATCCTTTTGTAAAAGATCGGGTTACAACAACCGTTAGATAATCTCAAGATCCATCCCAATCATCCAATCGAGTTTAGTGGAAGGATAGTGATCTGAAAATGGAATGAATATGTTTCCAACAGATCTTATAAATGAAGAAGACTTATCTCTTAAAATTGCAAGTGTAAAATAACATTTGTTTGGGTAATAGGATCAGTTTTCTACCACATAAATTTAGTGATTTTTACTTAAACAGGAGCAACATATTAGACTAATAAAAACCAACAACAATGAACACATAACACAACAAATGATAAAGGAGTTCACCCCTCTCTTGGGCTACATCTCCTGGTCCATCTTCCCTTGGATAATTTTCATTATGCTTAAAAAAGTGCTCTTGCAATGCTCAGAATACAAAATAGATGGCTTCAATGGCTTCATAATGTCCAAAAACACCTAGCTGGGCTTTTTCGGCACCTAGTTTGGCCAAAAAACGAAGAAGTTACACTTCCTGGAAGTTTTCCCCTTCAAGCTTGTTGTACATGCTCGCCAAAACGCACCTACGAATCACTAACTAGCTCCCGCAACGTTACTGAGACAAAAACCCAACACACCGCAATGTTCTGAGAAAAGTTTTGAAATGTCACTAACTGCCCCCCACTTGGTTGTATGGCCCCATGTGGCCAACGAATTAACAACTTGTGCGCCCGTCGGCTAGCACCTCTGCACGAAGGTAGTGGTCATATGCTGAAAAGACATGTGACTAGGGATGAGTGCTATAAACTCTGTGTGCCAAGTGTTAAAAGTGCAGACACATGGAAGAGTGTGTAGAATCGGGAGCTATACCCATTAAAACTCCCGCATGCCAAAATTTGAAGAGTGTGGACATATGTATAGTCACATGTCAAGCGTCAAGGGCTACCCTCCAAGTAATATCTGCACACCAAACAATAAAGCGAAGGGTCATATGTGTTGAGGTTATATGGATACGCGTCAGGGGGGCTGGAGTGGACCGCGCACCAATACAAAGGGGAATGGTCATATGTAATGGTTACATGCCAATGCGTCAGGGGCTGGGGCCTGTGTCAGGTGCTGGGGCTAGGCCCCAGCCCTTTACTCTGCCCAATAAAACATAATTTCAATTCAATTAAATGTTTTACACCATAGTTAATAACAAACAATGTGGGTGGGCTGGTAGCTCGGCCCTACCAAGTCTCTCCCCCCTGCCTGGAGTTCGTGGGTTTGACTCCCATTGAGTCACAAAATTTTTCCACTACCAACCAATGGAGGGGTGCCACGTGGCAACCCATGACTGGGTCATGTGCCACCATTACATTCACCCACCAGGTGACACTTGTCAAACAATGATTTGACCACATCTGCCATGCCTTCCTAGTCAGCATGCCACTCCTCTGCCACATCACTGTACGACCGTATGACCTATATGGTCAGCTGCCACGCCAACACTGTATGGACTATACAGTCAACAAAACGTTTGCTTGTTTGGCAAAATGAACAAAACGCGATATCTTTCTCATACAATGTCTGTTTGAGCCCATTTAAGTTGTGTTGGGTTCATAACGACGTGGCTACGCACACGTCTGATTTGAAGCGATTATGAGCAATTTGAGTTTTGAGAACAATTTGATCCCCTGTATCAGATAGGGTAAGCCACATTATCCCAAAGTCTCGAATTAAACGAACTCATGCATATCATTGATATAATATCTCCTTGGGATCAACACAAGTCGTTGGATCAGGTGGTCAACTTTAGTGCTAACCACTCCAGTGAAAAGAAGTCTAAAACATGCAAGTTCATCCGAAGGCTAGATCCCAGAAGACCCAAAGTGAATGAGGGTCATCAAATCTGGGAAATTCAAGGCGAACGTTGGATGAGGATAGGCGGGCCCAATGGTGGTTGACTTCTGTGCTAACCACTTCGGCGAAAAGGAATCAAAACAGGTAAGTTTACCCAAAGGTCGAAGCCCCAGAGTCATGAAATCCCATTGATCGTCGGATCAGGAAATCCTGTCAACCGTTGATCTAGAGTACAAACTGTCAAAGCGCAATCAACTCCAGCCTTGACCTACTTTGGCGATAAAAAATTCAGATGAACCAAGAATTCCCAAACCCCAAAGTTCAAAAATAAACAAAGGTCTTCGGATCAAGACAGTTGAAGATCTACGGCGGTAGATATATATTTGACACTTCGGCGATGTTCGAAGGTTGATATAAAAGTGAAAAAATCCTAGAGCCTTGAAGTACAAAAGCCACAAAGTGAAAATCCATGATTCATGAGGGAGACATGTGGTAGAAGACAAAGATGACATGTGGCCCAATCAGATGGTCACAAGTGTCAAGGTCAATGTGGCACATAAGGACTATGAAATTCACAAATCAAGATGACACGTGGCACACATACTATTGGTTCATGTCAATCTAGGTGACATTAGCATACCACGGCACTACAGGACTACAACCTCTGGGGATATCCAACTTCTCCTACCTGCAAAAATTCCCGAAGCTCTGATGGCCAAAGTCACGAACTAACGTTGGTCGTTGATCTAATATCCTCCAGGATATCTCATGACCGTTAGATCAAGCGTAGTGGAAGAATAGTGTAAGAATGAGATGTTAAACAACAACAAGTGGTCACTACCATTTTATGACTTATTTGGTAGGTAAAAATCCAGAGGAATTGAACTACTTCAGAGTTCTAGTAACCCAGAGTCTCGAAGTGTGGAATATCTGACTGTCCATTGAAAAGGAAGAGCCACAGTCGATATCCAAAAGTGAAAAAGTAATGAGCATGAAGATTAACTTGGTGGAGGAAACATGGAATGATCTAGACCGTTGAAGTTTATGGACACACATCAAATCAAGATTAAAGTGCACAGTGGGCAAGTGTTAATGATCCACTATGTTGAAAGAAAACAAGCTAAAGATTTCAACTCCTGATTAAGTTGTGATTGTCGATTTTTTTGAAGCATCTGGGTAATCCAGGATCGTCCATTCAATGAAATATTAAAATCAATCGTCCGATATAGTATGGAATAGAGTTTACGAAGTTCGGAGAAATTTACTCTAGAAGGATACAAGGTTTGCAAAGTCCAATAATACCGAATACCCAGAGAGCCAGAGGTCCTCTTGGCCTAAGTCTAATAGTCCTAGCTCTTGTTCATGTGAAGGTTCTTAAAAGAAACGCGAGGGGAAAGTTCAATAACTACATGGAAAATTTGAGTTAATCCCTTAGTTATTATTTGAAGAGCATATGGAAAATATGTCAACAAAGAGTACTCATATGTACTTCGACGAAGTTTAATTCGGGAAGTATTACTATGATAAAATGCAAGAAGGCCTAAGTCCGAAGGACTTGGCTCCAACATTGGTCTTGTGATAGAGGAATAAGGGTGAAAGAAGAGGTGCTATAAACAATGATTAAAATGGATAAGCCTGTGGTTTTGAGACCACGGTCATTTTAACATTCGGTTGAAGGAAGCGCCTCATAAATATTTCATTTCTGTAAAAATATTAAGGTCGATAGAGTAATTTGACAGAGAATTAACACCATAACAATACAGAGAATCAATAGAAGCTCGAATATGATTTGTTCATGAACTGAGGATGCAGTATAAGCATGAGAAAAATATAATGATTCGATCCATATATGTGATCAACTCATAAGGACAAAGTTTGAATCAATATTAGTTAGTTAAGTGAAGAGGTGCAATGGTTCATGTAAAAAATACACATTGGTTCAATCCCATACCATTTGAAATACTATATAATCTATAAGTGGTGGTGAATCTAAGAGTGTCTTGGTGGATTAAATGTATGTATATAAAATGGATTGAATGTAAGTTCATTCTATTGGGTTGGTGCCTGTTTACAATTTGATTCTTGTTATGAGAGTTGGATTCCTCACATCTCAGTTGGATCTGAGATCAACAAGTTGGGTCTTGTTATGAGGATTGGATTCCTCATTTCTCAGTTGGATCTAAGAACTACAAGTTGGGTCTTGTATTAGAGATTTGGATCTCTCATATTCAATTGAAGTCGAAGATATTAAAGGATTGATTTTATATGTATTCATACAAGTTAAATAAATAAAAGAGAGATATTATATCTAATTCATACAATTTGTGTTTTAGATGTTTATGAATAATTAATTGAACCACATATCTTATTCAATTAATTTAATTAATATATGAAAGTGTGAAAATTAGCCAAAAGTTTTAGACACTGATTCATGCCCCCTCTCAGTGTCAAGTGTATATTTCAACAAATTTCACTTCATATTGAGTCTGCATCCCTTTATCCTTGAAAGTTTGAACTGCTTGTTCAACCCCCAATCTCTCCCTTCTTTGATGGAGAACCTCATTGTCTCCTTTATATGAGCTTGGGTTTGGTGGAGGATTGAAGTGGTGGAGGCCTAGCTGGAGGGACTTAGTTTCTCGGTTCCGAGATGTTTCGACATAGAGGTTTGTCCCCTATATACTTATGTTAATTATTTTAATAGAAATACTCTTTTCTTGTCCAATTGATATCTTGCAAATATTTGAATTATTATTCCATGGGAGTATTTTTCATGTAGGTTAATGGATTATGCTATTTTATATGCTAACATTACATATTATCACCATATTATTGTGTATCTTGGTTTTTGAGGACAAGTTGTAGGTATAAAGATTTGAGTGGCATGCTCAACGTTGGTCTTCATCGAACATCCAGATGAGGTAGGATCTTGACCTTGTCTTGTTAGCATTTTCAGTTATATAACATACTTGGGATTAGAGTTGATTTCTGCATGTCATTACGTCTCTTGTAGTTTACCCCATGCCATAGACATATTTTGCTCGTAACAAAATTGGCGACCATACGAGGGAACGATCTTATGTTTGGTGTTTGGAGTTTTTTTCTCCTTGACTTGCTCTTTGTTAGCTTGATTTTCCTTGTCGCTTGATTGCTTGACAACCTATTTTTACTTTTCATATGAGTTTCTTGGCCTAATCCTTACCCTAGAAGTGTTTTACTATATATACATAGTTTTTCCCTTAACAAATGCATATGTACGTGAGTTTTCCTTTTGTAGGGCGCGTAAATATGAGACTTTTTCTTAAACAGTCTCGTACATAAACTCTTTAGGCTTATTGGCTGAGTTTTGTGTTTGTTGGGTGAGTTTGGTTGGTTGTTGAGTCTTCTCGGGTCTCTGTTCTGACTGTTAAGTGCTTACAGAGTGATAGGAAACCTTTTTATTTTTTAATTTCCAACTAGTATTCTTTCTTATCATTTTTTCATTGGTTGTCCTTGCACATTGGTATGAGTGTTTTCTTCTTGGTATCTTGCTTGGATTGTCTCTTTTTGCTTGCAGTAGGGTATGTATTTGAAGCTACTATTCAGTCCTTACATTTCCGTTTCTTTATATCGAAAAAAAAAATTGTTCATTTTGCATTATGGCATTTTCTCTTTTGATTATCTAGTATTGATCTTGACACATGTCGAAATATTGCATTTTAATGAAATTGTAGAAATTGCATTGAAAGTTGCATTTAAAATCTTACCATCTCTTGAGAATTTAAGATTAGGACTTAGCAGTATTTTCATATTCATTTCTTTGATATGTTGAGTCATAATATCATCAGTTTCACGACCACACCTCTTGAGTAAAAAAAAGCCATTAAAATTAACACAGATTAACTAAAATTAATTAGAAACGATTTTATTTCTCAGGGTACAAAAAAAGAATAGGATATGGGACCTTGAAATAGGATTTTGTGAATAAAATTCCCCAAGGATATTAAAATAAACATATGTTTTTGACTAGGGAGTGGTGAAATCCATTGTTTAATTACAAACGTTAGGAGACTCCGCTCACACTGGAGTTAAGGAAAAGGTCGCACGAAATTGGTTGCAAAGATATCCCTCTAATACCTTCTTAGCGTCAGATATATTTTTGTGGTTCCATTTGTATATGGGGGTCTTGCTAGTACCTTTACATCCATGAGAGGCAGTGATTTCAATATTTCAGGATTTGTTACCCTACCCATATGGTAGACGAGACTTCTGACTGTTCTCCTGAGCGTTAGTTATATTGTGGTAGCTCTAGTTTCTTGACATAGGTAGCCACATAGGGTACTTGTAGGGGTTACTCTACAGGTACTCTGAGTCAGATAAGGGTCGGACAACTCAAAACCTTTATGGAGGATTACCTCTCTGGGGGGATCTGAGCAAGTATGTTGTTAAGTTGACGAGGGCCCTTATAACTGATTCTGATACCTCCAATATTTTGTAGGGAGTCTCATGCCCTTTTTGGGAGAGACATACCTGCTATAGTGATGGAGGCCCCTTTTCAGCTACTATATCATATTTGTGTCAATTCGACCTTTTTGCTTCACTTTGGTGTGCTCTCTAATTGTTAGTTGGACCTAGGATTTGGTTTTATATCTCGAGTCTTGAGTCATCATGGAGAAAGACCAGCCTCATCATAGGTCTTGTTGTTTGTTGAATTTACCACCGCATTTTGAGTCTTTACCGAAGTTTCCTTCTAAAAGGTATAAAGTGAATAGAGATGGTACATATATCTCCACCTTCAAGACTTGTGATTATCCGGTTATGGGTACTGAGTTGAGTCTGAATGACATCGAGAGTCCCTCGAATCCTATTCCTTCTATGGTTAGTGAGATTACTTCGAATCCTTAAGCTTCTAAGGTTGTTGTGTTAGAGGTTTCGGTCCTTACTCTTACCCAGCCTTTGGTTTCTAATCGACCCATACAAAGGAACCCTTTCAAGTATCTTTTTGGTACGTCGGGATACAATTCTCAGGCCATACCTTCAGTCTCTAACCCTTTTTTTTTGGTATGCCCAATATGACGTCGCAACTTTTATCCTCCATTCCAATGACTAATGCAAATCCTAGTTTTGTACCTGTGGGCATGGGTCCTCCACAACTCCTCTCTCATTTGGTGGAATTCATATTCCCCAAATGAATCCTATAGTAGGAGGCCAACCTCCTTTTCCTTCTAGGTTATTAATTTTGATGTCATGGATATTAAGCCTCGCTTTCCTTACCACATGGCCTTTCAAATCCATGTGGAGTACACAAATTTACCATCAAACGCACTGTAATTGATGAAGGTGTTGCAATGTGCGTGATGTCCCTAAAAACATTGATGACTATTTTTGTTGCACAAAGTGCATGATGGATGAAACTTGTACAAAGGAAATAGTATTGTGGACGATGATTTGTTAAATAATCAACAAAATGAGATTTTATGTATGAATATGCAATTTACAACATTGTTTTGCATAAATTAAAGAGATCCATCTTATGTTTTACTTCGAGAATGTGAAAAAGAATTCTATTTGATGTCGAGAACAATGATCTGAAGGTATGATTTATAGATTTAGTGCTTTTCCCATAGCTATGGTTGTGCTAGCATCACATCATATAGCTCCAATTGTGAATGCATGCACGCTAAGAACCATCTTTCTTTGGCACTAGCACGATCATTTTTTCACACGGCGATGCGTTCAATCAAATGTATCCCTTATGTAAGAGACCCTATATTTGTTGGGTATATCATCATTATCTAGCAATGATTTGTAATATAAAGTTCGTTGAGTAATACTTCTCTAGGAAATAGGTTGATATTATGCTTTAATTGACAATGGAGTCGAATTCTAGAGGGTTTTAAAAATACATTTATGTATTTCTTAAAAAACATTTATGACTTTTTTTTTTGCAAAAGGTGCATGATGGATGAAACTTGTAAAAATAAAATAGTATCGTGGACGATAATTTGTTATAAAAAACAACTTAGGTTGATTAATATAGGAGTCAAGCATGCAAACAAACCTTCTCGCAAAGAAGCACTAGTTAGTGATGGAATCCAACATCTCAGGATCGATGCGTGAAGGGGATGAGTTTCGACAGGTGAGAAAGTTATGTTGACAACCTGCTTAAAGAACTAACGCCCTGGTGCAAGTTATCTCACCGAGCAGTGGGAAACCTATAAGGATTCTGAGTGAGTCTAACCAATTTCAATCCCAGGTACAACACCACCTTCCCTGTGCTATCACCTTGGGTAGGAAGTATAAAATATTATGGCCTCTATGTTACCACCTACTATACCAAAGCAAAGGAGGCACAGTCGATAGTCGACACCAAGACCAACAAAGCAAGGTTGATTACTCTATCGGCCCCAATGAGACCTCATGCTTGACCCTTGTCTTAGAAAGGATTCCTAAAGTTAATGATATAGCAACTATATTTCACTCCCTAATTCAAAGATTTATGTTTCTTTAGTAGCTTTGAAAATTTATTCTCACAATCCTATGTCAAATCTCTACACCTAAGATAAGATGGGTTTGAAGAGCCCTAGAAAATTTGCTAGATAAATTTTAATTCGCGCTTTATTTTAGGTTGTTTTTACTCAAAGGAGTGTTCATGAAATTGATGGTGTTTCAAATCGACTCTTTAAACCATGCAAGAGGAAAATGAAATGCAAGAATTTCAACTTCGATGAAAACTAGCTATGGGAAGGAGTAAGAAGTTTCAAGAAAAAAAATAATTTCTTGATTGGTTACTATGTGGATCAATTAACAATACTGTGAGATGTCAATGAAATAATTCACAAGAACATAAGGTGGAAAATCAAAGGTAGCCATTGACGTTATTGTTTTCTAGTTAGAGATTCATCCAAAATCCAGCGAAAACTTCAACTCATTATTGGGAAAGGTGTAGAAGCATATGGGAAGCTTCATCCTAAATCCAACAAAAACAATCAACCATTCACTTCCGTTAACATATGGGAAATGGTTGGTACATCTTTAACCTATTTGTGGCAAGGATGATATTCAAGAATATTCAGCAATCAAGTAAAGGATTCTTTCTTTCTTTTTATTTTGCGTAACACTAAGTTTTTCATTTGAAAAAGAAACTAGATATATGCTATGGGACTTTTGTTTATAGTTTGTAGGACATGCTCTTACTGTATATACTATGTTGGTGGTCCAAATGAGACCTTGAATAACTATTTAAAGGATCAATTGTGAAAATCACTTTCTCTTAAAGTTCCCTATGCATACCCAAATTAGATCACAATTTCAAAGTATCGATGAGGACAATCAAATAGAATAGTATTATTGATGAGGAAAATTACCTTCTTATAGGTTTACATACTTCTCCAAGTCAAAACCCTATTATATGTATTCACATCACTCAAAAATAGGAATTCAATATTATATGCATATGCAAGTAGCTCAAATATTGAAATATATGCTCTAACTAACTATCCAACTAACACATCAATATGTTAATTATTAAATGTGTAAGAATCCCCTACATGGTTGTTCACTCAAGGGAGTGACCCTCATTCCCCATGATAGCTAGTTGAGAGACATGACTGGTTGGGCATTCCCGAGCTTTCCTTATATGCTGTACTTGGTGAGGATGCCCTTATTTTGTATCAATTCCTCTTTATTTAGATTGAAATAATTCCTTCCTTTCTACAAACCTTGAAACATGCCAATATGCTAAAAAATGATTGTCAATTTTTTCCCAACTAAATGTGGAGTTACATAGAGAAGCAAATTAAACTAGAGTTGTAGGCTATCCAGACCATCAATTAATATCAATGGTGAAACTAGTAGTTTGTCCATATGAAAATATTAAAGATTGGAAAAATGTTGAATGAGAGATATGGCATATGAGAGTTGCATATAGAATCACTTTAGAGAGCATCCCATGAGTATGCAAATGAGGGCACTGTAATGAGGATCATTGGTGTAGTGCAAGGATGACTGTAACTCATTATGGGGCCTTGGTGACCCAATGTGAAAGAGGATATTGTAGACATCAAACTGGTGATTCAAAATTGGTATATCGTAAACATCAAATTGGTGATTATTGAGATTTGATATTTTTACTCTCTCTTTCAAATCCTTTAATGCATCACCAATACTACATAAAGGATTTGCGTGCATTATTTCCAATGATTGAAATTCTTTTGCATATGAAGAGGATAACTTCATATCATAACTAGGATCCATTTCCATGTCATTATAAGGGGCTATTGATGGCTTAGAAAAAAATTCACTAAATGTAGTACCTTTCATAAAATCACCCCCTCTCTATTAATATCTGTAGGAATAATATCATTCTACAAATAAAAAAGAACACCATCTACTAAGGCTTGGTTTGTTGCATTTAGATTTTCATTTTTTTAATTGAATTTGAAGTATATTGATAATTTGGTAGTGTATGATTAGCATCCACTAAAGAAAAAAATTCATTAGATTCAATTGAATGGTGAGATCCTCTATAAGGATCTTCATTGATTTCAATAGTTTTAATGAGTTCATGTTGTTGTATCTCTCAAACTTGTTGAAAATGAAATCTTATGGTGGTAATAGTCTACCCATAAGATAGAATAAGCACAATGGTCCATCACCATGAGGGAATAATTTAATACAACCTTGAAAGATAAATTTTATCCCATGGGACGCCTTGATGATGCATACATACAATGACAGAGATTGTACTTAAAGCAAGGCTAGTTTATTCTAAAATTCATTGCAAAGTACCACAAAACATTGATTAAGGTGAATGATAAAATCCTTAAATGCTTGAGGGTTCTCAAAATAAATGCAGTCTTGTACTAGTACCTTATGGAAGAAATGGAATTCCTAACTATGAACAAGTTGGGTGATGCTTATTGCAATGAACTTGGAAGGGAAGTTCAAGAGATGTAGTGGACCCAACAAAGGAGTACCCCAAAATTTCTTCAAACAATTTTTTAAAAGGACATCTAATTCCAATCTTGCAAGTTCCATTGGAAGAAAAAGCAATAGACATAAGGTTCTCAAAATACTAGTTTCAAGAAACCCACATATGGAATGTGGTGTGGTCATCATTAAACATCCACCAATTCAAACAAAAATTGCATAGTGCAAAAGCAAACCATGATCATGAATACATGTAAGAATAGTGATACTAATTTGGAACCTCCAACATGTCTTTTTGTTAACA
Organism: Picea engelmannii; assembly: GCA_009831015.1. Lineage (NCBI taxonomy): Eukaryota > Viridiplantae > Streptophyta > Pinopsida > Pinales > Pinaceae > Picea > Picea engelmannii. The sequence goes on from ML798084.1 coordinate 378,998, forward strand.
TTATCATTCCAACCACATCTCCATTGCAACAAACCCGTGGTTTTCTACCTAAGAACATTCCATCCTTGCAACACTCCATACTAATAGATAAATTCCAAAATATTCTTATCACAATGCCAAAGGAGGAAGAAGAATGAGAGAGATTGTTCCATACCAAGTTTTCAGTGAAAGGATAGCATGTGCATGTTATTCTTGAGAGTGAAAGATGGAAGATATAATCTCTCAAGAAACAATAAGAAGATTGAAGATTAAAAGTGTTGACCATCCTCACCTCTATCCTCTTCAATGGGTGTAGAAACGAAATCATGTGATTGTTAAGAAACAATGCATCATTCCATATACACTCATTTCATCCAACTAGGATAGGAATATAATTTTTTTTCTTATAGAATTTTGTACTCCTAATAGTTACTTGACCAACAAGGAAAACACATTCCATTGGCATATTTCATTTATCAAAAAAGAGAGAATGGGATGTTGCAACAATGATGCTACATTGTAATGCAACTATGCAACAATACATTGATATATTAAGGATATGAGAGTAACAATGAAATGTCTAGTACTACTTGTGGGTTATCATGCATGGCATTACCAAAAACCTTCTCCAAGCTGGTTGGTCAAGCTAAGCACAAAAACAAGGAAAATAGACAATGATATAAAAAACCAAGATATCATATGGAATGCATAATATCTATCAAAGAATCAAATAAGACTTATCAATGATTCAAATACCATATAATCATGAATTATGGAGGTAAAGAGAAACAACTAATTTTATTACAATGGAAACGCATAAACAAATAAAATATTCCCCTAATGAGATGCTTGTAGTATATAAGCTTCAATATTCTTTGTGGGAGGGTCCTTTGATGCTCCATTAAGGATCAATCTTGACCTTTAATGAATAATGGGTGTCTTTTTCCCTTATGAATGGTCGTCGCGGAATGGAAATGGTCAATTTGAGGGTAAGCAAACTTGGAATAAGTGAGTGGATGAAATTCAATTATTTCTCTTTGGATCTATTCCTCCAACTTAGCATTACGCTCAATTCCTTCCTTTCAAATGCTTGAAAATGGATTTTATTTATAGACTCTATTGAAGCTCCAAATTTAGTTGTTTTCAATATGAATTCCTCTCCTTCAACCATAGGCACCCATGTATGTAATTTGACCTAAGGAAGGGCCAAAGGTTGAATTTTAATGAGATGGGAGATGAGGCAAGGTTTGGTTAAACCACTTTTCCACTTCAAGGTGTCCTTTGGTATTTATGGAGGACCAAAAGGAGTGTGGGGGTGCAATAATAAAGAATTCCAGAGAACGTGGGTAGTATAGGGTTAGGGTTAGGTTAGAATTGGTTTATTAGGGGACACCTTCGACTTTTATTTTAGCTATTTTAATTTTTTTTGTAAAATCATGGGAAACTACGAGGGCACTTTGTATTCATGGTTTTTTATCAACAGTCACATAGACAGAATGAATGAAAAAATGTCATATATCACTGAAAGCAAGGTTAGAGTATCTGAAAGCAAGGTTAGAGTATCTGAAAGCACATCCATTATTTCCCTCATTTCCCTTAGTCTCGAATGGCCATTTCTTGTCTCGCATGAAGGTATCAGTTTCAATATGGAATGGCTCTCGATGGTCTCACGTGTACTTTCCCTCAATCTCAAATGGCCCTCGATGGTCTCGATTCCCTGAGTCTCAGATGGCCCTAGATGGTCTTGTGTGTAGGTATCGGTCTCGATCTAGAATGGCCCTCGATGGTCTCACACATACTTACCCTCAGTCTTAGATGGCCCTTGACGGTCTCAATGCAGGTCTTGGTCTCGGTCGTGAATGGCCCTCGATGGTCTCACACATAGGAATCAATCTTAGTCTCATATGGCCCAGCTCGATCTCGGTCTCAACCTTCTAACCCAATCAAAAAGTGTCGAATTGCAATATAGTGTCGACCTTCATAGTCATTACTTTGAGCAATGTTGTGGAGGTTCAAAATCCCATATAGGGAATTTTCTAATAAATTACTATGAAAAACGTGTTCAACTAAAGTTATTTAATGAGAAGGTAAATCATTATAGATTTGTGATAAACCCAAAGTATTATTTTAACAAAAATTTTATAATGAAGATGATTATAGATTTGTAAGAAACCCATGATAGAAAATGCATTTTAAAATAGAAAAAAAAAGTATTAGTGATTGTCAAATAAACAAGGATACATCCATGAAATTGAAGGGTTGAATATGTCCATGACCTTGAATTCATATAAAACAAATTTTCTCACAAGTACATTTCATTTCAAACTATGAACTATCCTACTTGAGAGAGTTGGCACTTGGTTTAATTTTTCTAGGTAGTATGTAGTGGAGTAAAAGAGGCTAGAACTATCTAATATGATCAAAATTACTCATGTTTTAGTGGATTGGAAAAATAAGCGTTATTGTTTTTCGTACAAGTGAATGGTGTTGATATTAAAACTTTAAAATCAAGTTTCATAATGTGAATGAAGATTTTGGTTATTAGAAAATATTGTATAAATTAAAGAGTTCACTAAAAAGTGACAATAAACCAAAGTGAAGAAAAACAAATATTTTACTTCATAGGATATTTGAAATTTACATAAATTCTTTTGGGTGCTATAGAATCAGAATAACAATATCCCTAGAAGGGATTTCCACATTATACTCTATCTTTGAAAGAAAGATCTATCACTATCCAGATATCTTGTTGTTATCTTGTTTTTTTCTTTGTAACCTCCACATTCTAAAGAAACAAAGTCTTGGGAGAAAACAATACACATGATATGAAGTGCAATAGTACAATTCATGTGATATACCATGAGACTACTCACTTCCCCCTCCCCATTTTATTATGTGCGTTTATTTTGGATAGACCTTATTTATAAGTTTTAATTAGTTGAAAGATGAAGATCCAAAATTAATTTGTTTGAAGTACAAGAATTACATTTTATTTCAAGATTGGATTATTTGGAGGATTATCCAATGACATAGATGTCAACCACACACTTAATGCTTAGAATGTGACCTGCATTATCCATATCTTATTTTCATTCATAAAAAATGTGTGTCAATAATCTAGGACATAAGAAACTCCAGAACCAACTGAGAACACAAATACAAAGTAACATACTCAACCAAGGAGAATACTTTCAAGGTCATGAAATACAAGGATAACAAGATAATTAGAGAGCTCCTTCCATTCAAGAGTTAGTGGCTTCCATTTCCATTTGCATATCTAGTATCAAATCCCACAATAGGAGTAGACCTATAAGCATCAACACCAACATCATCTACGACAACCATTATATAGCTACCTACATATCACTCTTTGATAACTTCTATCAAACACCTGTTCTTTGTTAGAAAGAACTAATCAACCGTCTTCCCACCATTTTGAAAGAATAAATTTTTTCTAAGTCTTGATATATAGTTGGGTGTCATTGGTACTAATGAATCAATGGTTTGACCACCCTTCTTGTATCCCATATTATTTTTCATTCGAAACAAACCTTAAATATGAAATTCCCTCTAGCACCTTCTTCTTGCCAGCAAATGCATGGGCATAATTGGCATGATGTTGGTTTTATACAACATAGGCGATGAAAATAAAGAGAACAACCATGATGATGGGTATATTGTTGGGAGTTCCATGAACTTCGACATTAATCCAAAAAATTTTGAACGAAATGAGGCCATGATCAGATATATAGAATGGGTGTGTGATTCATCTTTGAGTTTGGAAACCCTCCCATATCATCAATTCATGCATATTTAAATATGACACTACCATGACACTATAATGAATGAAAATAGGGATTTTTCATCACAACTATGAAACACATAAATTTTATATACAATGAAGAACTTGAAAGAAAAAGGAAGAAAGGATGATGCAAACTTAAAACTTGTGTCAACCAATTTGTGTACTTTGAAAGAAAAATAAGGTTTATGGTTTACATGATGAATTGATGATATAAAAAAGTGGGTTTGTGAGTCAAGTTTGAGTCCAGAAACCCTCTGATATCGTTAATCCATACAAATAGTCTATCCTTGTCAAATTTCAATGCATACAGAAACCGTTTGAAAAAATTTCAACATTGGCCCCATTCATAGGTCATTGTTTCCCATGTCTAGTCCTAGTACAATGTATTTTTGTTGTTCCTTTTAAAATTTGTTCAAGACACACGTTCCTGCATCCAGTAGTACAAGGACATGTAATAATGTCGATAAAAAAGTGCTAGTTGATATAAATTGCACAAGATTCAACAATTATTTCTTGTCTTTGTTTTTTTCTCTCATCTAAGTACTTCTTTGCTCAATAAATTAAAGATTATTAGTACGCGATCATTATTTAAATATGAAATTACCTCTAGCGAATTCTTATTGCCACTAAATGAATGGCCCTAATTGGCATGATGCTTGTTTTTTACAACATAGGAAATGAAAATAAAGAGAACGACCACGACGATGGGTATATTGTTGGGAGTTCCATGCATGACATTAATCCGAGAAAGTTGAAACAAAACAAGATCAAGATCGGATATATAGAGTGGGTGTGTGAGTCATATTTGAGTTTGGAAACACACGTTCTTCTTTCCACATAATCATGGGCCAAATTCCCATGTTTTCAAATAGTTTCAACGAAGATTCTATATAAATGAAAAACACGTTCATAGAAACTTCGTTGATGCAATACTATGAAAACAATGATGAAATCTACGATCATGATGGTATAAAAATGAATGAGCTTCTCTTGGTTTCAAGAATAATTTATCCTTTACTGAAAAAGGCCAACCATGTGAATGTGGAAGCTCATATGGCCCCTCCCCTCCCCCTCACATCACTCTCAATTCCCCAACAACCAGTCTATAAAATAGAAAATAATCGAAAGCAACATAGTAAGATTCATGCATAGAAACTACCAAAACAAAAATTAATGAAGGTAAATGAAATTATGTGTTTGTAAATGATCGTTTTAGTTTACCACGTGGTCTAGTATATTGGCTACTATTTTCAAGTTTCACATAATAATTAAACAACATGTAACATAGGATATAAAAACGTCGCATACAACTTAAAAACATGTAATTAACCCATGAAATAAGTAAATTATTTTAAGAGAATAATTCATACAAATTAAAATATATAGTCTCGTACCTGATCCAACTCAACATCTGTATCATCCTTATTTTGTATCTTCTTGTTCATTGAAATCGATATTTGTATCATCATCTGGTTCAGAAACAGTCTTGAAAGGTTTGATGGTATCATAATCATCATCAATGTCATTTTCGAGAATATTTTCATTGACATCATCATCAAGAACTACATTCTCTCCTATGCTTGGATCATGATCTTCTTCATCTTATTCATCTATCGACCCTGCATGATATTCCGACTCTGTCTAATCTAGTGAATCATATTATTCTTCAATATCATCTTCTTCATGTACATGATTACACTTAACTGGCCTTCCTCTTGGATCATATCTAACAACAAATGACCAATCCCTCTCACATGGAACATTCGAGTAAAAGACCTATTCACATTGTCTTGGAAAAGCATAGTGATCATGTCCTCTTTCAAACGCCATTGTTTTAATCATCCAAAATCCATTGGCATGCTGAATAACATTTTTTTCCTCATCGCGTTCATGCATTCGTAACCTATACCATTTGACGTCGAACAAAAATAATTTGAAGGAATTAAAGACACACTCAAGTATATCATTCAAATACCCATAGTATCTATTTTCAGATTCTCAGTGATGTCTGTCACTCCTAGAGGAAACATTAGTGACCTGGAATACTGCAGTTATCCCATTTTCAGAAGTGTTCCTGGTTTCATCCAACTATTTGATGCAAAATTTACGACCATTGCACCACATAGCCTTGTGGTGTTTCAACTGCAATATGCCAGATATGTAAAAGATGCATTGTCAATTAATAAATTAACATATTTATATAACTTGGAAAGTATCTAAAAAATAAAGTACACATGTAGTCACATTAATATAATATAAAATAATTGAATAAAATGGGTGAAGTTTCTTTCCTGTCAGTATTTCAAAACATATATTAAATCAATTTCCCTTTGCGTAACATTGGCATCTCCATTACAACGAGCTTCTCTAACCAATTCAAACAGTCATTGATATGATAACCCACCGCCATGATGTTTAGATCTTTCAATCCATACATTCATCCAATCAAGATTGTTTGCAATGTATAAATGCAATGCATCCCAATATTGAGCAACTGAATCAAAAAATAATAATTCACCAATATTAAATATTAGTTATGACCATGGTAAATATTAATAATTGATGAAATAACATATATTAATATATTAATGAGTATGATCATATACACACACAAAAATTATATGTATTAATATAAATCTCGACAATTAGTAATATATTACCTCTCATTTTTGCATTCTACCTTTCCCCAATAGGTGCTCTTGATATTCAAATGTTTTGATGGAGTTCACATCCCAAATGTGATCCACTACATGCATAGTTGGTGCTGCTAATTTAGGAAGATACTGACTAATATACACCATGGATTTATATACCATATATCCATCCACCGTAGAACCCTCACGATGTTGTCTTTGTCTAATGAAATCATTCAATGATTTCAAGTACCTCTCCACCATCCACAGTGACCTTGTGTGTACAGGTCCACACATTTCAATCTCCTCCACTTGGTGTATGAGGTAGTGTTATTGTGCATTGAAAAATGTTGGAGGTATATACTTTTTAACTTCACACATCATCCAAGGAATTACTCTCTTCCAATACTTTATATCATCTTCATGTATTTCTTTCAATGACAACCATCTACATGAGATCGTGACATAAGAAAAGAACATGTTTCAAAATAAAATAATATATATTACATCACAAGTAAAACACATGTCATTAAGTAAAACAAAAAATTGAAAGAACGTTTTGCACATAAATCACAACTACTTACCTCATGTATTTTCCAAGATCATATATAAGTTGTTTGACATTTTTGTCAAAGTCGCTTGGGAGAGATAGTGGTAGAACATATTGTAACAAAAAAAATGAATCATTATTTGTTTCGACCAAAGTAGACAAAAAAAATTAAAAAAATTAAAATATGTATAAGGCCAATATATAAATATGTATACCAAAATTATTAACTTAATGAATGTATGCCAATCATGTGTTTTTACCCCACCAAATTCACCTTTCTTCGTTAAGATATTATTTATGTTTGAAGAAAAAACCGTGGGAAATTTAATTCTTTGAATGACCTATTTTACATCATTGATTTGTTTCTCTGTTAATAACCATGGAAGGTTATTTTGATCTCCATCACTATTTGATCAGATCACACTTCACATTTCATGATTGGCTTCTTGAATGTTAGTACAAATTTTGACAATTTTTTCTTTATCCCTCCTACCATCTATGATTCGCCATAACATTTCTATCACAATCTTCCCGATACGCATTATATCAAACAAATGAGCTATTTTTAGCTCCTCATAGAAAAAACCTCATGAATTGAGTGGGATAACATTTCATTCATCATGGAAGCCCATTATTAATACCTTCATGATGGTGGCCTTCATGAAGCATAAAAGAAATCACAACAATAATTATCAAATACAGTAAAATAAATTCAATGATTAAAATAAAAATTAAAAACATTACATATACGATACATAAATAAATTGTGTACATTGACGATTTATCTTATATTCTAACCTCCATAGGCGAGGTGTCATTCTTCGTGGTTTTAAACCAGTCTCTTCTTTCTCATTGAAAAGATTTTATTCAGTAGTACGATACCTATGGTTCTTAGGGAATAGGTGCTTATACTCAATAAACACCACCTTTCCTAAACTTTTTGAATGACGATACTTCATCTTAGGAACAAAATTGGACATTCAAATTTACCCTTTGTTTGAAGACTTGCAACAGATGGATTAATGTCAATTATACGATGAGATTATTTAAGATTAAACATGCATGATATATTTAAAAAATTACATATTATTAAAGAGCAATAGAATGCTACATAACACAAAAATGTGTTAGACCTGGGGCATCGTGAATTGTCCATAAAATTATTCCACATAATTTAAATTTTTTCTCCCTGATTGGTTTACTGATGTTATACATAGTGATGCCAACCCATAACTTTAGTAGCTCATTGATAAGAGGCTTGATATATACATTCATATATTTAACTTGTTACTTACCTAATTGTTTGAAATTACACATAATTAATACCATGATATGTATATATAAGTAAATAAATAAACAAAATATATTATGCAAAAAATGAAACAAATGAAAATGTTACATTCAAAAAATTAATGTAAACAAATACCTGGAACAATCATTTTCAAGATTATGTGCTCCCTCTTTATTGATATCCAAGGAGGAATGTTATCGTTGATAACAAAAATAGGCCACACTGAGTAAATAGACCTAAGCTCTCTGAATGGATTAACATCGTCAACTGCCATTGAAAGCCTAACATTATGAGGTTCATCTTTGAAATCTGCCCATTTTTCCTCAATTTCCCTAAATGCATAACCATCGAAAATCATTCAAAGAACACCATATCCACTTCTTTTACATGCATGGTAATCCATAAATTGTGCTATGCTTTCACACCTCAACAATCGTTGCAAACGTGGAATTATAAGAATATGACGAAGAACCTTTCAAGGCACCCTTTTTCGTTACTTTATTGGTTTGATATCTACTGATAAGACATTGCATGCATTCTGTTTTCGAAGCATGTTGTCGATAATATATAATATGATCATTAGGACATGCATCTATAGTTTGATAATTCATTCCAATATCTTTCATAATGGCATGCAAATATCGATATGTGCAAGTTAAAATATTTGACGATGGTAACAAAAATTCACCTAACAATCTACAACATAACAAATAACTAGTTAATGTAAAGAATATTAATTGTAAAAATTGCATTCTTATTTTACACATTAATTAACACTAAAAAAAAAATAGAAAAAAAGTCAACATTTATGTATATGAGATGAAACATATTACATACCTTAGGATCAATGTCATGCCAGTGTTCGAGAAATGATTCATAACCTTTAAGTTCACTAGCAGCAATGTAGCGGAGATAATATTTTCTCTTGACCCTTCATGAAGTCGTTTATTTTCCTTTTATAATAGAGGTTAATCATAAATATCGTCATTGTCCCCATCCTCAACCGGTTGAGCAAACAAATCCTGGATCATTTGATTTGTTTCATCATCTTCTTCCATGAGATCCTAATTTTCTTGATCGTGTTCCTCATCTTGTACAATATCATTTCTACTAATACTTGGTGCAATATTTTGCAGAAAGTTAGGGTGTAACTCTACCTTTATAATTACAAACAATCATGAAAAATTAGTGTGTATATATATAATTACCTTTATATATATATATATATGTGTGTGTGTGTGTGTGTGTGTGTGTGTGTGTGTGTGTGTGTGTGTGTGTGTNTAATTTTATATAAAATTGACAATATAAAAACAAATAATGAATATATAGATAATTACCATGGGACGATATTCATTCGATCCCCCATCAATGTGTACATATTTCCTACAACGTTTTTTAGTTGTTTCTATTAAAATTCATACGGGATGTGTAGTGCAACATTTTTTGCAAGGGAAAAAACATATACCATCAGCCTTTTCACCCTCTTTACTTTTTTTCCCACCTCTAATATTTTGCAACATTATTTTGCACAAAAATACCCTTTCTGAACCATCGTTATATCAAGATTGTCACAACATCTCTAATTTGCAAAATATTTATTTATATTTTTTTCGTTGCCAGAGCGAAGAACGTTGACTAAGACAATGTTGAATTTTTCAAATAGTCGGGTGACTACTTGAATAGTGTAATGGTCATCATTGGATTGTCTCTCTTGTGATGAACGTTGACCAAGTCAATGTTGACTTTGTCAAATAGTTGGGTGATTGTTTGAACAGTGTAACGGTCATCATTGGATTTTCTCTCTTGTGATGATAACCAAAGGTCGTCGCAAGAGCGATGAGAGTCCACTATATTCACGTTCGTCACTCTTGAGACATACAACTGGTTTCATCTCAAGAGCGATGAAGGCGGGCTAGATTTATAAAAAAATTGAAAAATTCAACTCTTTATCTTCAATTTTTCCACAAAAGGGTAATTTCATCACAAATAGTTGTCACAATTTTTTTAATATGTAGTAGTGATTGGCTCTCCGAATATATCCCAATCAATGAATACATTGAATGCATTTGATGGACATTATTTTTTACCCCACAAAATTCTTCCCGTGTTTTCGCTCCAGTTAGGTCGAAAGACAGTGAAGGTTGATGTCAAGGTGGTTGATGTGCCCCTTGACTATAATTTACTACTAGGGAATAATTGGACTTATTCCATGACCAGGGTCGTGTCGTCTATTTTCCACACTTTATGTTTTCCTCGTGAAGGGAAAATAGTGACGATTGATCAATTCTCCTTTGCGCATGCTATTCCTAATGCATCAGTTGGAACTTTGATCTCAATGATACAAAATTCTCGGTAGGAAACCGAGGATGTTGGTGTTAGGATGTATTCCTCTATCATAGGTAGCTTTGATTTCATGGCACTAATCCACCACATTCATTCCATTTCCAGTAGGTCTTCATCGTCGATGAGGTTCCTTCCTTTCCGTACTTCATATTTCAACGATCCGCGAACCCTACCTTCCCTGACTATGTCCTACGAAGGTCAGTCACACATTGGGATGGCAATGCCATTGTCAATAGAAGAGGTTACGTATCAAGATATTATTAACACTACTGCTAACCCAGATCCTTTATCCTCACATATAGACGAGGAAGATCTCATTTTAGAGCATGTATGGGCCACCCAATAATCTTGTTCTCTTGATTTCCTCAATGGTACTTTACCTTTGGATGAAGCCATCTTAGAGGCCATGTAGGGTCTCGATATGCCTTGGGACGATATGCATCATCACTCCTATTTCCTCCCAGAACTTGTTAGGATCGAACATGATGACTTTAAATCTAACTTGAGTGAGATGGCTGGTCATGCTCTGGTTCCGCTAGATACGCATGGTTTTTATGCCGAAGAAAACATGACGAATATTTATTCTACCGTCACGATCGACGTCTCTTGAATTCCTGGAAAAATTGAGAAAGTATCTATCGGTGCGAATTAGAGAAATGAGCCTATGAATTGAAGGATTATGAAGGGAATATGTTGGATGATCCCAGAAATGGGCTTTACCTTAAAATATATTACGCTTGAGCCCTCAATCTTGGGCTTGACTCTTTGTATACTAGTGTATATTAGTGTATATACATGTTTTCCTTTATGTCATCGGCTTGCTTATCAATTTTTCCCTTGGTTGGAAGATGTCAATGGAGTCTTCAGTTTTCTTAGGATTCACAGACTGTGTCATTCATCATACATGGAACATGTCTTCCGTCACTTGGGTCATTTACTCACCCGAGGGTCAACTGGTGTCTTCAGGTGGCATTCATTTGGATCCATCAATGAATAATGTGGATGAGTATAACATCATTATAGAACTATTATATGACACCATTTCACATGGTGTTCGGTCTTTAGAGGTTCACCTGGACTCCCAGTCAGTCGTATGTCAGTTAAACAACAGTTACCATGTGTGAGACCCTACTCTACTCCAACGATTCCTACACGTATGACTTTTGGAACGATACTTTGATTTTCTTACTTATAATCACATACCTAGAAGTTCTAATTATGTATCGGATGCATATGATAATTATGTTTTAGATTGGAATTTTTCGCATCACTAAAGTAAAGAAAACACATTCATGCATGTACACATTGTAACATATATAAGTAAAGCCAAAGACCAAAATTTTTATATTTCATCTTTTCAAAAAATATGGTGTCATAGTAAAAAATGGTGCTCACACCCTCAAAATACATATATGGCCAGTATATATATGACCATGGCATCTACACCTGTGGCTCCATATGTGTATCATGATATAAAACTGTAGCGTTTGCAAGATGCCGAAAGAGCCACACCCACCCCCTGCCGCTACATAGCTTCTGGTAGATACTCCACTTGAACCATTGGAATCCTATGCGTCAATCAAGATAGGTTCCCCTACACATTTTGTAGCACTCTCTCCGCATCTTCTGCCACATTCTCATCTACACGACTCCTTCATCGATGTCGTGGGAATCCATATAGTTGTTGTGGACCTACATATGCATGAAAAATAAATTGTTAAGACTTCATACCATACAAAAATATTTTCATTTTTTGTTCTGTTTGAAAAAACACAAAAAAATGAAATATATTAACACTTGTCTTACCAATATCACCGTAGGTGGATCCTGTTGGAAAATGAATATATGGATCCCCTCTATATTCTATCCCAACATAAGGGTAGTCTTCAATGGATATGACTTGTCAACGCCACCAGAAAAATAACTCATCATTGTAAGGGGTTGGCACCCTACCACCTCCTAGTTGCCTCATTGTAACATCTTGCTCTACTGAGCATATTATTATTGACTTATTCTTTCAGGACACTTGCTTGCAAGTGATCCAGGTATGGAACACTGTGATTTCATTTAGATTATGGGTTATATATGATGATGTTGAGGTGTTATAGATTTTTTTATTATATTGACGTATATGTGTGTGTGTGTGTGTTGACATGTGATTTTGACAAGTCATCCTGAGTGTGAAAGACACATGACAGGTTATGTGTCGGTGGCATCAAAGGACTTCCTTGGAATATGGATTGAGTTATGGAGTGGATCATATTGTTTGTGTATTTCATTATTATGCAATATGATGTATGATGGATTTTAGCATGATTTATATATATGGATTTTGACACTATTTTTGTTAGTGGATGTAGGCTTGATGATTCTTACTAATATTACTCACATAAGGAGTAAATATTAATTGCATATAAAACCATATATTGAGAGAGAGGGGTTGCAACATCCCTGTCACAGCCTACTAGCACTCCCACCGTGGCCATAACTGTAGGTTAATGATTACCTAGTTGGGTGGTCCAAGATACTGTGAGGGTAGACTAAGATAGTTGCTCATGTATATTTCTAAAGGGAACACAAAAAGTCAAGGTCCTTATTCCTTAGAATCCCTTAGTCTCTCACAAGGTCGACCGAATGGAGTTTTGACTCCAATGGGTTGGAAAAACTTCCAAAAACAAGTCTACGCGAGTGGCACCTTTGGATCACGAGATGCATCTTGAAGGGCACGTCGCACAATTGAAACCTGAGTCAATCAACATAGGTGGACTAGAAAACATCGGAATGATTTTACCTTGATCGATTTAAAAATTTACTAAACAATAGAGTATTAATTATCAAATCCAACCATAAGTTTTAAATAAAGGGGGATAATTGAAATTGTGACATGGGTAAAGATTTGAAGGAAATAAATGCATAAGGAAATAGTAAATAAGAACCTAAAGAAGTGAAAGAATACACAAGGGTACATGAAATTGTTAAAAAAAAATAAGGAAATCCTTTTTTAAAAATAATTACAACTTCAAAGAATGGGTTGTGCATAGAATAGAATTTGAGTCAAGCAACCCTAGCCTAACTAATAAGACTCCTAATCCAACCCTAACTAAAACCTAGTTAGGAGACACCCATTAATTAAGGGGATTGAGGAAACTAAGAGATAACTAAGAGGAAATTTAGGAACACATGGGGAAATGTGAGGAGAGGTGGCTTTTAAAGAAAAAAAATAAAGGAGAAATTACTTGTGAAACTCGAGGAGGATGTGACACATGTAGTGGATGAATAATCCTTGACCTGAATTTCTAAAAATTAATTATTTATGCACGAGAGACAAATGTTTGTAAGGAGGAGTGCTATAAAGAAATGGACGTAGAAGAGAAGGGAATCATACCCTGGGATTGAACTGTTACTCTGCTGAATTATTGATTGACTTTGTTTTTACTTGTGAGAGTTGGGACATCCAGGCTTGGAAAAAGAGTGGAAGCTCTTCCTTACGAGGCAATCCTGGAAACCATTTTGTTCTAGTTTTTGTGTGCTTGGCCCCTTTGCGAATTGGGGGGATAAGGGGGAAGAAGAGTACCCATAGCGTTGGCTGGGAGGTATCAGTGAAGTCTCTATGATTAGCAAGAAAAGGAAAGGAAGGAGCACAAGGTCCGGAAGGACATATTCTACACATAGGTTTCATTGGTTTTTGGTATTGATATTCTGGTTTTGTTTTTGTTACGAGTGTATTAGTACAATAGATTGACTGAGTCACTGCAGAATCATGTGAAGGTCTGAGTTCCAGGTTTTGCGTTTGTTGTTGAGAATTTAAGAGTTACATGGTTATATTTAAACCTCTCTATGTTTTCAGAGATTTTAGTTCTCTAATCGAGAGACTTGATCATCATTATAGAATGTGAATTTTAGTGTATATATAGCTTATGTTTAAGTTTGTATTTTCATCCTTGCATGAGTATGTTGATCATATTTTTTAAGGGGTTTATGTTAGGAAATTATAAATGTATTTACCTCTGTTCACTTGAGGGTTAGTTCCATTTTATATCGTAAGTCCTTGTTGAATTTCATTTAAAATCCAAATCAATTCTATTGATGGGTTCATTGCTGAGAGGCCCGAACCAGTACCCTAACTTCCTGTTAAGTTTACGATAAATCAAATTATGTCGAATGGTGGATTTTCATTAATTTTTTTAAACCATGCGTTATTTTTTTTCTCAAATTAGATTTTGTTTTACCCGAAGTCTCTAGGGGCGTGGAGTTCTGTAAAAAATTGTTACTTTATCCATTTACTTTGGGATTCGTGGGATGCCCATTCTTGGGTTTTTGGGAAAACTTTTACTTACTTCCAATCTGGGTGTTAGCCCTTTTTCCTAAACCAAGTTATGGATGTGAATGGAAGCCAGAACCTAGTGCTAGTCATAAAGGGTGCTATTCATGGCTCTGGAACTCCGGAGTTCCAGAGATTTCTTCAACCAACACTCCTTTTCTCCTGAATTGCTAACTGACCGAATTCGATCATCGTTGAGCTGACCGACAGTTGTAGGTTACCATACCCTACCACCTTCCTTCGTAACATTGACATCAAATCTAACGGTTGGTGGTGACTTTCCTCTTACACATTCTATGGTGGAGATCCACTAAGGAACATCTGGACTTCGGGGTTTCCTGCCTATACAACTTGAAACCTTTCCATCCGAGTAACCAAACCACCGCAAATATCGAAGATCTGACGATTTACACTTTACCTCAGTTAAAGGTTGTAATTAACTCTAGAGTTTGGAACTCTGGGTATCTCTTTTACTCAGAAAACCATTTCCTCCAAAGCATCAAATTGTCGATCATCCGAAGGACTCATAAATGAAGATCTAATGACCCTTGTCGTTCATTAGATCTAGGGATCTCCTTTACCTCAGAAGCTCAAAACTTCAGGGTCTTCGCAAACATTTACCTTACCTCTTAACCTTGTCAAAGAGATGAACTCTGAATGATTAAGGGATCGATGGTTCCCACACCCCGCTTAGATATATGGATAGAAGTAACTTTGGAGCTCCAAAACTTCGGAGAAATATGTTTCTCTAGATTCCTTTCTCCCGGAGCGACAACCTTACAGAGTGACGTGGCAGCCATGTTGTCACAATTGATGATGTGTCACCAGATTTAGAGTTACATGTGTCACTTTAATTGTGTATATGACGTAACCAAGGTACCCAAAATGAGTTCCACGTGTCATCAACAATCGGTTGATAGGTGGCCTATGAAACATAAACTGAAATAGAGTTTATGAGAATGGTGTTTTGATGCTTCGACACTTTGGGCTCCGGGTATTTGGAATTTCTAGATTTTGCATTCACATTCCTTCCTAATTTGTGAAGTTTGAAACCCCAGATTTGATGGTCCTATTTTTACTAAAAACAACAGTTAGGATTAACTTTGGAAGTTCGGGACCTTTCCCACCTTCACAACTTCAAATCACCTACTGAACAACCAAAATATGAATAATCGGATCTACTAACATGTGTACCCAACATTCGACGGTACTGATTTACTTTGGACTTCGGGACGTCGGAAGTCCCTTATCCTTAACACCGTGACTCATTTTTTCCGAATTGTCGAACCTTCGAATATGAAGGCTCGTAGATCCAACGACCCTTATTCGATCGAAAGATCTACAATTTTTCTCCACTACGGGACTTCAAAGATTCACGGTTTCTTTCACTCTTTACCTTTATGAACCTTTTAAGTCGATTAGCTGAACCCTTGGGGATCCAACAAATAGTATTCCTTCACCGATCTACGGCGTAGATCATCTTGTGACTTCGGGCTTTGAGCTCTCTTAAAACAAGTGACTCGGATCCACCAAAGTCGTGAAGCCTGAAGGAAATAAGGCTTTATCAAGTGCGCATATTTTGTCTGATAGGATGGTCATTTTAACTCCCGATTTGTTTCTCATATCAAACAACGCATGTCCATTTTGGGACTTCGTCTTCAGCTCCAGATGCTCGATTCTTAAAGGTTTCCACCTGTCAACTTTCTTCCTGAATTATGATCACTTGTGTGACTTCAAAAGCTCCATCTCTCTGAGCTTTGACATTTTTTCTTGCAAAAAGATCTTCAATCCTTGAAAGTGGTCGAATATTTCATCGATGACATTACCAAATGTTTCTTTTGTCGAATCTTTTCCTTGATTTAACTCCAACGTTCTTAGCGCATCCCTCCTAAGATTTAGATTCTTTGTTGAGTGTGTACTTGTGCCTCCCATGTGTATGTTTTCACTGTCTCTCCTGAGATTTTACTTCTGTAAGTTGACCTCTACTCAAATGGAGAGGGTCTCTGTGCACTTCAGGTGCTATCTCTTCCGAAACTTGGGCCTTCAAGGAGCCATCTACGCACTTATAGAATTGACTCTTGAGGTGTTTCATTGTGTTTCTAGAAGAGAAGCTTCAATATTCTTATAGAACTTAAACTCCTTATTAGAATAGACTCTCTCCCAGTTACAAGCTATTTATTCCCTGTTTCTAAGTGGTTTAAAACTGTCATAAATGGTAGATTGTAGGTTAAAAGGATTTTTTTTTTTATTTTTTTTTTCTGTTTAAGATTATTGTCTTGGTGTTTATGGAATGTCTTCCTATCCTTAATGAGTAAGATGATAAGGTATTGAATTAGTATGAAATGATGTTTGATGAAGTAACGGGAGTACCATATTTTGTTTGTTTACCGAAGGGTAGTTAAGAACATTATTGTATATTTAAAATTTTGGAATAAAATGAGATTAAGGGAATTGAGACCTTAAATGGTCAAGATCAATCGAACGAATCCTAGACTTGAGCATCGATTATGTGTCTTGGAAGTCCTAACCTTGCAGGATAGGTCCGATGGGTAGGTTGAATGTCATCTCATGTGATGTGGCACATCCTTCATGATTTAAGTAGTATATAAATTTAGCTGCAAATGATTGAGAGAAGAAGAATGTGTTTTACTGATATATGTCATTATCATGAATCTGACTGCAATTGACTGAAGTATTTTAATGTCATGTTTCACTTATCCTAATGATGTATGGTCACGTTTCTCCTATTCTATTGATGCTTATTACTGTTTCAAAAATAAAAATAAAAAAAATAAGATTGTTCTTATGTAATTATATGACGTAACAAAGGGGTTGGTACGTATGGCATCAGAGCAAGGTTCAACCCTACGACATTGGACCGTTACACCTTCTGCTATGTTAAAATTAAATGATTATAGATATATCACTAACAATTATTGAAAATTATCTATGCGACAATCATGGTTAGAGAACGTCAGATGAATAGACATCATGGTGCAAGGAGGCGAGGTATGCCTCCTCTGAGTGTATCCATGCCAGAGGAATTTAATTCTCAAGGATATGAGAAGACTACTAAGGAGGAGTAAGTCAATGTGGGAGATGTGGTAGGTATGATGAGATCCTTTTAGAGGATGTTAGAGGCTTTGATCAGTCGTATTGATCAGGATGAGGGAAGGATGTATATACCCAATGAGGGTTCACAACGCCCTCCAATTGTTTGCAGTAGTGTACTTAGGGAACTTAAGAAAGTTAAGTTTCCCGAGTTCATAGGAGCCACAGACTGCTCAACCACCGAGGCATGGTTGGAGAACATGGCGATGTGCTTTGCACTTCGTGATTGCACCTCCAACATAAAATTCCTCTTGGAGGTATTTCAACTGAAGGGGAGTACTCTTCTATGGTGGAAGACGCTCCTACCTCAACTAAACATGGTCATCGAGGATGTGTCATGCGAACTGTTTGAGGAACAGTTATGAGAGAGATTTTTGTCTGGGGAATGTGTTGAGCACCAAATTAATGATTTCAACGCCTTACGACAGGGTGGTCATATGGTGCCATAGTTTGAGTCCATATTCATGGAGCTACTTAGATATTCTCTAGGTCTGAACATGGAGAATTTGAAGGTCAACAACTTTGTTTTTGGATTAACTTCAACATTTGCGCCAAGGTACGGATCCCAATACCTCAGATATTGCACAATGTATCCCAGAAGGCCCTCATAGTTGAGGAAGAGCTATACAATGGAGGTCAGGGAAAGACTCCTTCTAGACCAACTGGACATACGACATTAAGAGCACAACAATGTCTAGATCGGGGACCGGGAGCACTCGATCGAACACTAGATGCTAGACATGTGGTGAGACATATTACCAGTGAGACTATCCAATTGAGAAGGCCAAAGAGACCAAATCATCAGGACCCACTATAGTTGGAAATTTGGGAAAGACTCGCAAGATACATGCAACGGTGAACAACCGCCAGGCTGAGCATCAACCCATTTTTCTAGAGGCGTCAGGTATGATCACATACCAAAACTACAATGTATTGATAGATCTAGGTGCTACCGAGAGCTTCATATCTAGTGCAGCACTGAAGAGAATTAAGGTAAAGGAAGTCGAGCAAGATGAGTTCAAGTACATAGAAATGGCATCGGGTGCCAAACAAAAGGTTGGAGGAAATGGGAAACTTTGTAACAAAGGTAGATATTTATGTCACTGTACTAGGATCTTATGACATAGTGATTGGTATGGATTGGTTGGAATCGCATGATGTGATACTTAACTGTAAGACTAAATAGTTAAGTTTGACGAATGATTTGGGACAAAGTAGAGTGATTGTAGGAAGAAACCAGGGAGTTTCCTTGAGGTTCATTTGGTCCTTACAATTGTACAAAAGTATGCGCAAGGGATGAAGACCATATGCAATATTAGCGCTGAATGAAAAGGGAGAGGCAGAAGGACTAGAAAACCTTCCTACAATGCAAGAATTTGCAGACATTTTTCCAGAAGAACTACCCAGTTTACCACCCGAAAGAGAGTTCGATTTTACAATAGACTTGAAACCAGGAATTGAACCTACTGTAAGAGCTCATTATCAGATGTCAATTCTTGAATTGCAGGAGTTGAAAATGCAATTGAAGGAATTGTTAGATTTGGGACTTATTTTTCCAAGTGTGACACCTTGGGTTGCACCAGTTATTTTCGTAAGGAAGAAGGATGGATCGTGGAGGATTTGTATTGACTATCGTGAATTGAACAAAGAAACGATCAAGAACCAGTATCTATTGCCACAAATAGAGGATTTGTTTGATCATATGAAAGGGGCAACTGTATTTTCGAAGATTGACTTGAGATCAGGGTATCACCAATTGCGTATTAGAGAAGAAGATATCCTAAGACCACTTTTAAGATGAGATTTGGACACTATGAGTTTATAGTTTTACCATTTAGATTGACAAACGCCCTGGGGGTATTCATGAGTTTGATGAATGGGGTGTTCCGTGAATACTTGGATAAGTTTTCTCAAGTTTTTATTGATGACATACTGATTTATTCTAGGACAAAGGAAGAACATGATGAACACTTAAGGTTGGTCCTGCAGTGCCTAAGAGAAAAAAAACTGTACGGGAAGTTATAAAAATGCTCTCTTTACCAATCTAAGATTCACTACTTGGGACATATCATTGATGGCGAAGGTATCGCTATGGATGTAGTGAAAGTGGAGGCTATTATGGAATGTCCAACACCGACAAACATACACAAAGTACACAGTTTTATGGGTTTAGCAAGATATTACCGACGATTTGTCGAAGTATTTTCGAAGATAGCTAAACCGATCATAGAATTGCAGAAGAAGAACAAGAAGTTCTTGTGGACTGAGAATTGCATGGAAGCATTTCAAAGGCTCGAAGAGTTGTTGAAGACAACAATGATACTAAAATTCCCCAACATGGACAAGGATTTCTTGGTATGCACGAACGCATCCAAGGAAGGGTTAGGTGAAGATTTGATGCAAGATGATCGAGTGATTGCTTACATTTCATGGAAATTGAGAAGGCATGAAGAGAAATATGCAATGTAAATTCTAACTTTGTACAATATCTACTTCAAACTGATATTCAGAAAAAAAACA
>ML798084.1:399646-412228 GCA_009831015.1 Picea engelmannii
CATAGATGCTCAGACACTACTACTCGTGCAAAGAATATAACACATACCCAACATGCAAAACATGACTTGTTGTTATTAGTTATTGTTTATGCATTGAGAATATGGAGACATTATTTGATTGGATGAAAATTTGAATTAAAGATAGATCATTGTGGATTACAACATATTTTTACACAAAGTGACCTAAACGTGCGACAAAGGCGTTGGTCAAAATTTCTTAGCGAATACGACTTTGAAATTTCTTACATTAAAGGAACTGTGAAACATGTGGCAGATGCACTCAGTAGAAGGCCACACATATTTTTCGATGTTACCTCTCATGACGAATTTTCAAGAAAATATTCTAACTCTACAAATCGATGATGACTGGTATAACGAATTTAAGAAAAATATTGGACAAGACATCATGATAGTACCGAGGTATGAAGCCTATTCACTAGACGATGATGGATTATTGAGATTTAACAAAATAATTTATGTACTTCCTAACTACGAACTAAGAAGTTTTATATTAAGTGAAGTGCATCGATCAGTGTACATGGCTGATCTGGGAGTCATGAAGATGAAGGAAGATCTTAAGCCTTTATTCTTCTGGAAGGGAATGAAGGAAAAAAAAGTTAGTTACGTGGCGAGATGTCTAGAATGTCAGCAAGTGAAGGATGAACATAGACATCCAGCAGGATTGTTACAACCACATTCTATTCTTGAATTGAAATGGGAAGTCATTTCGATGGACTTTATTGTTGGATTTCCACTAACGACAAGAAGACACGATTTGTTTTTTTTGTTAGTTGACACTCTGATGAAGAGTGCACAATTTATTCCAGTGCGTACAATGTATCAGGAACCAGACATAGCTAGAGTGTTTGTTAGCAATATTGTGATATTACATGGGGTGCCAAAAAGAATCATATCCGATCGAGGATCGATGTTTATAGGACGATTTTGGACCAATTTCCAAGAGGCTTTGGGAGCACAATTAAAATTTAGCATAACCTATCACCCCGAAACAAACGGAAAATTAGAAAGGACAAACTAGATTTTGGAAGATATGTTGCATATGTATGTAATGGAACAAAATAAACGTTGGGAAAAATTCTTACGACTAGTAGAATTTGCATACAAAAACAACTATCAGAGTACAATTAAGGTGGCACTGTTTTATTTTCTTTATGGATGAACATGCCAGATGTTATTTATTTGGGATCGAATTAAGGACAAGGTACTGGTAGGACCATATGTGATTCAAGAAATGAAAGAACATATGAAATTGATCAGAAAAATAATTAAATAAGTGCAAGATCGACATAAGACTTATGTGGATGTGCATCGCATTGAACACAATTATGAAGTTGGAGATAGAGTCTTCTTGCAGGTAAAACCACACAAGAGTTCGATCAAGTTTGGAAAAGGTGCTAAAATATCTCCTAGTTTTGTGGGACCCTTCGAAGTAGTGGAAAAGAAGGGACCCGTGGATTATTGACTAGCCTTGCTCGATTCTTTGAGGCGTATGCACGATGTTTTTCATGTATATGTTTTGAGGCATTATATTAGTGACCCTTCACATGTTATTGACATGAGTTCCTTGCATGTGTTATATGAGGGTGCTCTCATGGTAGAGCCAATCCGCATTATGGACCATCACATTCGAAAGCTACGGCGTCGAACAGTCGATCAGGTCAACGTCCAGTGGGACAATTATAGTCCACACTTGGCTACCTGGTAGGACGCATATGAGATGCGCCAACAGTTTCCTTACTTGTTTTGATAGATTTAGACATATATATCTATATCATATACATTATATATATATATATATATATATATATGTTATTTTGACAAGTCATCCTAAGTGTGCAGGACACATGACAGGTTATGGATGTCAGTGGCATCAGAGAGCTTCCTTGGACTCCATATTGAGTTAGGGAGTGGATCATATTGTTTGAGTATTTCATTATTATGCGCATATGATGTATGATGGATTTTATCATGATTTATATATATGGATTTTGACATTGTTTTTGTTAGTGGATGAATGCTTGACGATGCTTGCTAATCTGACTCACATAAGGAGTAAGGGGCCTTGCACAAAAAACCAAATATTGAGGAATAGGGGTGGAAGTGACCTTGTCACATCCTACTAGAACTCCCATCATGGCCAAAACTATAGGTTAACGATTACCAAGTTGGGTGGTCCATGATGTCGTGAGGGTAGACTGAGACATAAGCTCACGTAGATTTCTAAGGGGCGCACAATAAGGAAGGGTCCTTATTCCTTAGAAGCTCCTAGTATCTCACAAGGTCGACCGAATGGAGTTTTGACTCCAATGGGCTGGAAAAAATTCCAAAAAACAAGTCAACGCGAGTTGCACCCTTGGAGAACAAGATGCATCTTGAAGGGCACATCGCACAATTGAAAACCAAGTCAATAAACATAGGTCTTATAGAAAACATTGGAATTATTTGACCTTGATGGATTCAAAAATTTATTAAACAGTAGAGTATTAATTATCAAATCCAATCATAAGTTTTAAATAAAGGGGGATAATTGAAATTGTGACATGGGTAAAGATTTGAAGGAAATCAATGGCTAAGGAAATAGTAAATAAGAACCTAAACAAGTGATAGAATACACAAGGGTGCATGAAATTGTTAGAAAAAAAAAGGAAATCCTTGTTTAAAAATAATTACAACTTGAGATAATGGGTTGTGCATAGATAGAATTTGAGTTAACCAAACCTAGCCTAACTAAGAAGACTACTAATCCAACCCTAACTAAAACCTAGTTAGGAGACACCCATTAATTAAGGGGATTGGGGAAAATAAGAGATAACTAAGAGGAAATTTAAGAACACATCGAGAAATGTGAGGAGAGGTGGATTTTAAAGAAAAAAAATAAAAGAGAAATTACTTGTGCAACCAAGGGAGGATGTGACACCTATAGTGGATGAATAATCCTTGAATTGAATTTCTAAAAATTAATGAATTATCCATGAGGGAAAAATTTTCATAAGGAGGAATGCTATAAAGAAATAGACCTAGAAGGGAAGGGCATCGAACCCTAGGAATGCACTGTTACTCTGCCAAATTTTTGATTAACTGTTTTTTTAGTTGTGAGAGTTGGGACATCCAAGCTTGGAAAAAGAGTGGAAGCTTTTCCTTGTGAGGCAAGCCTGGAAGCTATTGTGTTCTATTTTTTGTGTGCTTGGCCCCTTTGCAGCTCAGGGGGCTAAGGGGGAAGAAGAGTACCCCTATCTTTGGCTGGGAGGTATCAGTGAAGTATCTGTTATTAGCAAGCAAAGGAAAAGAAAGAGTGCAAGGTATGGAAGGACATCTTCTACACACAGGTTTCATTGGTTTCTGGTATTTATATTCTGGTTTTATTTCTATTACGAGTGTATTAGTATAATAGATTGATTGAGTCACTGTAGAATCATGTGAAGGTATGAGTGCTAGGTTTTGTGTTTGTTGCTGAGAATTTAATAGTTACATGGATATATTTAACCCTCTCTATATTTTTAGACGTTTTAGTGATCTAATTGAGTAGCCTGGTCCTTACTATAAAATGTGAATTTTAGTGTATATATATTTTATTTTTAAGTATGTATTTTCATCCTTGCATGAGTATGTTGATCATAGTTTTTAAGGGGTTTATGTTAGAACATTATAAATGTATTTCCCTCTGTTCATTTGAGTGTTAGTTCTAGTTTATATCGTAAGTCCTTGTTGAATTTCATTTAAAATCCAAATCAATTATGTTGATGGGTTCACTGTCGAAAGGCCCGAACTGGTACCCTAACTTCCTGCTAAGTTTATGATAAATCAAATTCTGTCGAATGGTGGATTTTTCGTGAATTTCGTTAAACCCTGGGTTATTTTTTTTCTCAAATTAGAATTTTTTTTACCCGAAATCTCTAGGGGTGTGGAGTTTTGTAAAAATTTGTTGCTTAATCCATTTACTTCGAGATTTGTGGGATGCCCATTCTTGGGTTTTTGGGAAAAATTTCACTTACTTCCAATTTGGGTGTTAACCCTTTTTCCTAAACCAAGTTATGCATGTGACTGGGAGCAAGAACCCGGTGCTAGTCATAAGGGGCACTATTCAGGGCTCTGGAACTTCGACGTTCTGAATATTTATTCAACCAACACTCCTTTTCTCCTAAATTGCCAACCGATCGAATTCGGTCATCGCTGAGCTGACCGATAGTTGCAGGTTACCCTACCCTACCACCTTCCTTCGTAACATTGACATAAACTATAATGGTTGGCGGTGAATTTCCTCTTACGATTTCTACGGTGGAGATCCACTACGTAACATCTATACTTCAGGGTTTTTCGCCTATACAACTTAAAACCGTTCCATTCAAGTAACCGAACCACCGCAGATCTCAAAGATATGACGGTTTCAACTTTACCTCAGTTAGCAGTTGTAGTTAACTCCATATTTCATAACTCTAGGAATATATTTTACTCAACAACCCATTTCCTCCAGAGCACCGAATTTCCAACCCTCCGAAGGACTCAAACATGCATATCTAACAACCCTTGTTGTTCACCATATCTACGAATCTCCTTTACTCTGGAAGCTCGAAACTTCGGGGTCTTCGTAAAACTTTACCTTACCTCTTAACCTTTCCAAAGAGCCGAACTCTGAATGACTAAGGGATCGATGGTTCCCATACCCCACTCAGATCTATGGCTATAAGTAACTTCAAAGCTTCGACACTTTGGAAAACTATGTCGCTCTAGATTCCTTTCTCGTGGAGCGAAAACCCTCTGGAGTGACGTGGAAACCATGTTGTCAAAATCGATGACGTATCACCAAATTTAGAGTGACACATGTCACTTGAATTGGTGTAGATGACATAACCAAGACACCCAAAATGAGTGCCACATGTCATTAGCAATCAGTTGATAGGTGGCCTATGATACATCATCTAAGATAGAGTTTACAAGAATGGGGTTCGGGCGCTTTGACACTTCGGGCTCCGGGTATTCAGAAGTTTTAGATGTTGCATTCACGTTCCTACCAAATTTGTGAAGGCTGAAACCCCATTCCTAACGGTCTTGGTTTTACTGAAAACAATGGCCAAGATTAACTTCGGAATTTCGGGACCTTTCCCACCTTCACAACTTCAATTCACCTCCCGAACGGCCCAAATCAAAATACTCGGATACATAGACACATGTACCCAACATTCGACAGTATTGATGTACTCTAGACTCTGGGACTCCGAGAGTCCCTTATCCTCAACACCATGTCTCATTTTTTCCGAATTGCCTAACCTTTGAATATAAAGGCTCGTAGATCCAATGACCCTTATTCGATCGACAGATCTATGACTGTCCTCCACTCAGGGACTTCAAAAATTTGTAGTTTCCTTCACTCTTTACCTTTATGAACCTTTTAAGATGATTATTCGAACCCTTGGGGATCCAACAACTAGTATTCCTTCACCGATCTGCAATGTATATCATTTCGTGACTTTGGGCTTTGGGGCTCTCTTAAAATAATTGACTCAAATCCGCCGAAGTGGTGAAGCATGAAGGGCATAAGGCTTTATCAAGTGCGCATATGTTTCCTAATAGGAAGGACATTTTAACTCTCAATTTGTTTCTTAGATCAAACGACACATGTCCATTTTGGGACTTCAACTTCACCTGCAGATGCTCAATTCTTAAAGGTTTCCACCTGTCAAATTTCTTCCTGAATTCTGATCACCTACGTGACTTCAAAAGCACTATCTCTTCTAAGATTTGGAATTTGTTCCTGTAATAAGACATTCGATCCTTGAAAGTGATCGAAGATTTCATCGATGGCATTACCAGATGTTTATTTTCTCGAAGTTTTTCCTTGATTGAACTCCAATGCTCTTAGTGCATCGCTTCTGAGCTTTTGATTCTTTGTTGAGTGCGTACTTGTGCCTCCCCTTTGTATGTTTGCATTGTCTCTCCTGAGCTTGTACTTCTGAAAGTTGACCTATGCTCGATTGGAGAGGGTCTATGTGCACTTCAGGTGTTGTATCTTCTAAAACTTGGGCCTTCAAGGAGCCATCTACGCACTTGTGGAATTGACTTTGGAGGTGTTGCATTGTGTTGCTAGAAGAGAAGATTCAAGCTTCTTACAAAACTTAAACTCCTTCTTAGAACATACTCTCTCCCAGTTACAGGCTATTTCTTTCGTGTTTCTAAGTGGTTTAAAATTATCATAAATGGTATATTGTAGGTTAAAAGTATTATGTTTTCTTTTTAAGATTATTGTCTTGGTGTTTCTGGAATGTCTTCCTATCCTTAATGAGTAAGATGATAAGATATTGAATTAGTATGCAATGATGTTTGATAAAGTAACCAAGCTACCATATTTTCTCTGTTTACAGAAGGCTAGTTAAGAACGTTGTTGTATATTTAAAATTTTGGAATGAAATGAGATTAAGGGAATTAGACACTTCCTTATTCTTCAGAACATTCGCAACTCTTGACACCTTAAATGGTAAAGATCAATCGGACAAATCCTAGACTTGAGTGTTGATTATGTGTCTTGGAAGTCCTAACCTTCCAGGATAGGTTGGATGGGTAGGATGAATGTCATCTCATGTGATGTGGCATATCCTTCATGCTTTAAGTAGTATCTAAATTTAGCTGCAAATTATTGAGAGAAGCAGAATTTGTTTTACTGATATATGTTATTATCATTAATCTGAATGCAATTGACTAAAGTATGTTAATGTCATGTTTCACTTATCCTAATGATTCCTGGTCACGTTTCTCCTATTCTAATGATGCTTATTACTGTTTCAAAAAAAAAAAAAATCATATTGTTCTTATGTAATTATATGATGTAACAGAGGGGTTGTTACACTCATCACATCGGTCCACTGTGACATGGCTGGATCACACAGTTCATGTGGAATGATCTCTATTCTAGGGATCAAGCCTGGAACCCACTCAAAGAAAAAACTAGACATAATGGATGTAAATATGAAGTTTCTCTTTCTTCCATGTTTCTAATTTGTTCGCTGGATTTTCATGTTATTCAACAATGAGGTACACCAGTCATAAAAAGTTGGTCGGAAACACTCCACCGCATAGAACATGAGTGGAATTGAATCCTGGTGCAACGAGGTTGACCCGGAGATCCATGTAAGAACAAGTACGACGATCTTTAAACTTAGGTTCTCAATCGCCCTGATTGGAATTTGGATCCCTACTTTATTTGTGCCTACAACACAGTGGGTGGCAATGTATTCCTCCATGGGCATACCACTTCTAGCCCCCCAAGCCTTAAGATTCACTAACTTTCCCAAGATAGACAATCCAGTTATAAACTATATGTTGTCCACTTCAATCCTCAATGGTTTTCCATCGATATTGAAGTCCTATGTCTCTGGGTCCCAATAGTTTATGAGAATATGGAGTAACCTCACTTGAACTGTCATTGTTGAAATTACTAGGACAACTGAGAGGGTGGGGGGGTGAATCGGTTGTTACTGTGCTTAAACAATTTTAAGTCTATTAAACCATTTTTAATCTTTCATCAAGTGACCATCAATATTATACATCATATGAACAACATAAATAATGAGCATCAATCACACATAAGATATACACAGAGAAAGATTTTCACGAGGAAACCCATAAAGGGAGAAAACCTCTTCTTCTTCGAAATGATAGGAAGTATTTTAAGTTATGTACATCAACTATGTTTGAGCACCAACTCAAAGTGAGGCTACTACCTCTATTTTACAAGCTCCAACTTGTTGAGAGCACCAACTCTCTAGTTTCTCTAGCGCCGACTAGAAGGAAACACCAACTCCTTGAGTGTTCCAACACCGACTAAATGGAAGAACCTACTTCCACTTATACAAGCACCAACTTGCATATAGAAAACTCTTTTTTTTCCCAAGCACCACCCTGCCACCCTGTTTTATAACCACAACTAGATGGAATCTACAACTCCCAATATTCAAGCACCAACTTGAATATCAGAGGACCACAGTCCTCCCTAGCACCACCCTACCTCCCTGATTATAAGTAAAATGATTGAATAACCAACAACGCAAGTGTTTGAATTCTTACCACTTCTCTTATGTCCTGCAATTCTTCTTTGCTTCTATCTATTCTGCATTTCTTCTATGCTTCAAGCTGTTCTGCAATTCTGCTCTAGCTTATGTCTATTTCACATATGTTACTCATCTCTGAGTTTTATCTCACACTGCGCATCCTGTCGATCTCACACTACGCATACTGTAATTTTCCCTTTCTTACAGTTCAACTCATTTTTCATTCAGAACAACCAATCATTCACAATCACTCCATCTTTCTTTTACGCACTTCACACCACTTCAGTTACACCTCGAATACCTGGGCCAACAATTCTTCAACCACTTAATCGCCAACCATCCAAGAACCATGATTCAGTTCTACTAACTGAATCGTAACTAAACAATTAATCGTAAAGATCAATAATAGCCCTTCGATCAGATGCTCAAATAACCAGCATCGTTGGATTAAATCCCTAGGGTCTTTCGTTTATCCCATATGCCCACTAACTGTGACCATGGGCCTAATCAAGATGCGTTTTGCATTTCTCATTTTGGCAATCCTGTGTCGAAGGGTCTCGATGGTCCAAGTTGCGTTCCCCAAAATGGAGCTTAGATCTGCTAGCTCCTCCCTCTCATATGATCATCGAGGGTGACCACAGCCTACACCAAAAGGCATTTCACATTTTGAGAACTTATGAACTTCATCGAGCCTAATCAACGGTTGAGATCTCCAATGATCCGATGGTCCAGATCTCATCACGATCTCGCGTTTCGAGATTCATGTGATGAAGAGTCTCGACACTCCAAGTTGCGATCCCTAAAATGGAGCTTAGCAATTAGCTCCTTCCCTTAATCCTTTGATGATGTGACCTTTTCTATGACCACGGGCCAGACCTTATTGCGAGTGGCAAGGTTAGAGAATTTCCTTCCTTTGACTTTCCAGTCAGCAAAAAGTTAATCCCTCGCCACATGTCCCTCTTGGATCAATGGTCCAGATCTTGTCACGATTTCGCATATCGTGAGTTGGAAGGTTAGAGCACTGCATTCCTTTGACTTTCCAGTCAGCAAAATGTTAATCCCTCGCCACGTGTACTCCTCAACGATGGAAGACCCTCCTGCTTTTGGGACTTTGTAAGCCCGCTTCATCTTGTACTTAAAGAATGTGCTTCTTCTTCTAGATCCAATGATGGTCAGTCCTCGCACTCAGATCCAATGTCTGAGACTTGTTCTCCTCTTTTTCACGTTCCTCCTATCTGTATTCATATCTGACGGTCATCGGGAATTTAGGATGGGTGATCCAACGATCACTATTTCTCCTCACTGTTGATCTTGCCATTGCCATGCCATCATCGCTCTATTGAACGTGTTGATCTTTTCCATCAATGACAAAACACTCATACTCTACCTCTGTCTAAAAAAATGCCAACAATCTCCCCCTTTGGCATTGATGGAAACCCCTTCAAGAACATCCAGCTTTACCACTATATTGAAATTACCACACTTTCTCCCCCTTTGACATCAATGTCAAAGAAAAAACAAGCTCCCCCTGAGTTGTTGCAGTACATTTCTAAGGTATCAGATATGTGACAAGCATATACTCCCCCTGTGTTGTTGTAGTATTCTTCGGAGGTATTAGAGATTCAACCAACACAAACTCCCCCTGACAGGATGGACCCTCTTAATTTAACAGTGAGGTCATGCCCAACTTCTAGCGAAGATATCCAAAAGGAGTCACTGCTAATGGTTTAGTAAAGATATCAACTATTTGTTCTGTGGGAGGAATATAATTCAGCTGAACAACTCTGTTTGTAACTTGTTCTCTGAGAAAATGGTATTTTATTGGGATATTCTTAGTCTTGGAATGAAGAGTAGGATTCTTGGAGACACTAATGGCAATAGTATTATCACAGTGAATTGTAATCGGATCAGTATAGTTTACCTTCAAATCTGTAAGAGTTTGAATTATCCATAAAATCTGAGTGCAACAAGTAGTAGCAGCAATGTACTCTACCTCTGTAGTTGATAAGGAAATAGATCCATGCTTCTTACTAATCCATGCTACCAACTAGTCACCTAGGAAGAGTGCACCTCCACTAATGCTCTTTCTCTCATCCACACAATTTTCCCAATCTACATCTAAATAAGCAGTTAACTGAAAATTTTGATTTCTGGGATACCACAGACCATAATTCATTGTTCACTTCAAGTATTTGAATATTCTTGTGACAACTACCAAATGACTTTGTTTAGGAGTAGATTGATAATGACCTACCATTCCAGCAGATTGCATTATATCAGGACGGGATGTTGTGATGTACAGAAGACTGTGTATCATAGAGAGATATGTCCTTTTATCAACATTAGGTGAAATATTATCTTTACTAAGCTTGCAACCAACCACCATAGGTGTACTAACAGAAAAGTAATTCTCCATCTTAACTTTCTTCAACATCTCTTTCAAATATTTTTCTTGAGAGATAAAAATTCCTGCAGAACTCTGTTTTACTTGTAAGCCAAGAAAATATGACAATTCTCCTATCATGGACATCTCAAACTCTATTTGCATAGATTTAGAAAACCAATGAACAGAGGAATCATTATTACAGCCAAAAATAATGTCATCTACATAAATCAAAACAACTAGTAAATCATCACTTTCAATTTTTATGTAGAGATTGATATCAACAGTACCTTTCTTGAATCCTTTTTCTTGTAAAAATTTGTCCAGTCTATAATACCAAGCTCGTGGTGCTTGTTTCAGTCCATATAAATCCTTCTTCAGCTTTCAGATATAATGAAGGTTATCTGTCAATGAGAATCCTTCAGGTTGCTCCATATATACTTCTTCCTCTAGATCTCCATTAAGAAATGTTGACTTAACATCCACCTGATAAACTTTAAAGTTCTTATGACATGAATATGCAAGAAACATTATGATGGCTTCCAATCTTTCCACTGGTGCAAAAGTTTCATCAAAATCCTGACCTTCAACTTGTGCACACCCTTTACAGACCAATCTAGCTTTATTTCTAACAACTTGTCCTTTTTCATTCATTTTATTTTTGAACACCCATTTGGAACCTATTACATTATTGTCTTCAGGTCTAGGAACAAGCTCCCAAGTATTTTTCTTCTCAATCTGATCAAGCTCTTCATTCATAGCTCTAATCCAATCATCATGCTGGCTGGCTTCATAGAAAATTTTAGGTTTAGCCATATATAAAAAAGCAACATGGGATTGTTCTGAGTCTTTAATCAATTTCCTTATTGTCTGAACTCCTTTATTTATATCTCCAATTATCTTATTTTCAGGATGATTATTTCTAACAATTCTGAGAGGTGATTTTGCTTCTTTCTATTGATTTTTGTCAGTTGGAGTATTTGTATCTTCGTCTGATTTATAGTCTTCTCTTTCTGATTCTTGGACCTATTCATCTTCATTTTCAATTATATCTTTTGTGATTGGTTCAACACTGCTTACATTTCCTATCGGGATTTCTTCATCAACTTTTATGTCAACACAATCAAGCAATTTATGAAGCCTCTTATTGTAGCATCTGTAACCTTTACTGTTTGTAGAATAACCTAAGAATATACCTTCATCAGCCCTGTCATCATATTTTCCAATATTTTCATCATTATTCTTGATATAACATTTACTCCCAAAGACTTTAAAATGCTTGATTGATACAGGTCTTCCAAACCATAGTTCATAAGGAGTCTTGTCACTGTGTGTTCTAAGATGAGCTTTGTTAAGAATGTGAACAGTTGTATGAATCACTTCCACCCAATATGTCTAAGGTATGTTCCTTTCATTCATCATTGATCTTGCCATTTGTTGTACTAATCTATTCTGCCTCTCAACAACTCCATTTTGCTGTGGAGTCCTTGGAATTGTGTACTCTCTTTTGATTCCATGTTTATCACAAAACTCTTTGAAGTTCCATGAGCTAAACTCTCCTCCTCTATCAAACCTTACTGCTTTCAATCTTTTTCCTGTTTGATTCTCAGTTAGAGCCTTAAACACTTTGAATTTTTCAAATTCTTCAGATTTTTCCTTCAAAAAGGCAACCCATGTTAGTTTAGAATAATCATCAATAATCAACATAAAATAATTTTCTTTTCCTGTACCTTCTTTCCCTGATGGTCCACATAAATCCATATGTACTAACTGGAGAGGTTTTTCTGTTGAAGGAAAGTTTCTAGATTTGAACTGTGTTCGAGTAGGATTTCCTATCTGGCATGGTTTACAAACATAATCATATGGCTTTGATATCTTTGGAAGATCCTTTACTGCCCCACTGTTTTTTAGCTTGATTATATGATCAAAATTTAAGTGTCCAAGTATCCTATGCTATAGCCAACTTTCATCATACTTTCTTAAGTGGCATTCTTCTTTTTCTTCTTTTAACACATAGACATTGTTTTCTGTTCTTATCCCTTTTGCAACTAGTTGTCATGAATTCACAGATTTTATTCTACAATCTTTAGAGGTAAAAATGACTTCACATCCTCGGTCACAGACTTGACTGACACTAAG
>ML798084.1:415486-436108 GCA_009831015.1 Picea engelmannii
CTTAGCAATTAACTCCTTCCCTTAAGCCTTCGACGATGTGACCTTGTCTATGACCATAGGCCAAACCTTATCACGATTTCACATATCGTGAGTTGCAAGGTTAGAGCACTTCCTTCCTTTGACTTTCCAATGAGCAAAAATTTAATCCCTCGCCACATGTCCCTCTTGGATCAATGGTCCAGATCTTATTGCAAGTTGGAAGGTTAAAGCACTGCCTTCCTTTGACTTTCCAGTCAACAAAATGTTAATCCCTCGCCACGTGTACTCCTAGATGATGGACGGCCCTCCTGCTTTTGGGACTTTGTAAGCCCTCTTCATCTTGTACTTAAAGATTGTGCTCCTTCTTCTGGATCCAACGATGGTCATTCCTCACGCTCAGATCCAACGTCTAAGACTTGTTCTCCTCTTTTGTGTGTTCCTCCTATCTGTATTCATATCTGACGGTCATCGGGAATTTGGGATGGGTGATCCAACGATCATTGTTTCTCCTCACTGTTGATGTTTCCATTGCCATGCCATCATCGCTCTACTAAACGTGTTGATCTTTGCCATCAATGACAAAACACGCATACTCTACCTCTGTCTGAAAACATGCCAATAGTCATTCCTTTGAAACCCTAAAATTTATAAAGGCCACGTATTTTTAAATCTATTTGGGACCCTGGATCCCTTTCCACTATTGCATCTACCTCTTCATTCTCCCTCTCCCTCCATTAAAGCACCATCCTGCCAAAGGAAAGTCATTTTTTGAGTTAAATTTTTCCAAAACTTTGTCTACAGAGTTGTACGCGAGATATCTTGTTAACAATCGTGTATAGGGCCACATGTATATGGGAAGGATTTTCTTTGCCCCCGTACATGCCTCCATGTATGCGACCCCATGACCTATCACCCACATACACCCTAGTTTACATGTTGCACCCTCTTAAACTCAAAAAATGAGGACTAAATTTTAATTTTAATCCACTAAAAATGAAGAGGAGGGGAAGGGAACTTACTTGGTCCATATGGTTTCTAATTCCATTGTTCATAGATCCCGCAATTGCCACTTGAATATCGTGGGGAAAATGGCCTAAAATGCATTATGTGGGTGAAAAAAATCAAATGGTATGGTAAAATGGTCTATTTTTTCTATTAGTAGAATTGTTTTACCCATTTCATATAGTTTGGGCTGATATTTTGACCTTATGGACTAATAGTGCAGTGGAAAGAGTTGGTTTTGGTGGTTTTATCTAGGAATTTTGGCGGTTTCTAGCGTCATACCGCCCATTTGTGCCTTCAGCGGGTATTTTCTTTCACTAACATATAGGATAGGTTTTCATTGAATTTTGTGTTCTTGCATTATCCTATGACTGTGACCTATATACCTTAGGAACAAACCCATTTATTAGAGACACATGACCTTCTTATTGCTACTACAAGTGTCCTTATTGAGTGGTAGAGTTCTACCAAACATGGGTGCCCTACTTAGAACCTTTATGCCATTTGTTGCCCATGCAGAAGTTATTCCATAGGATGTCTATTTGGTGTAATTTTAACCCTTTTTCGGACCAAGTAGACCACTTATGAAAAAATAATACTCTAGTCAACATTGGATAGAAGAGTTCTCCTAGGTATTATTTTATACTTTTTCAGGCCTAGGGGACTAAATTTATGAAAAAGGACATTCTTTGGAGTTAATTTGTAATTACATTCCATCCTCATGCTTGCAGTATTGAGCCTATAATTGGTTCTTTCTTTCTTGTTATAAACCTCTTGCCTTAACAATTTTCATCACTAGCCAAATAGAGCCTTGTTTATATCCTTTGCAGCTTGACACCTTGTACCCTAAGAGGAAACATTCCCCCAAGTATCCATTCCCCACATGAAATTCCTCGCATTGAGAATAGGTATGTTCCACTGTTTGGAGCTAGTTGCTTACTCATGACACTCATTTCCTCTCTTGTATCATAAAATTTATTTGACTATGAAAAAATAAAAAAATGTGGGTGGGAAAAGAATATTATCTCATATCGGCAACAAGTGTGTCACCTTTGAACAGAGCACAAACTTTTGAGTCCAGTGTCATCCAAAGATTGGGTTTAGCATGACCTTAGGAAGCTAAGCTTGTTACTTAGTGTTTCTCATCCGACTGGTTATTCTTCCAGTCCCTATGTAGAGTTTTTTTATGCCTCCTACATCACAAAGTTTCATCATCAAGTATATGATTCCTGATTTATCCATATGTCTCATGCTCTTGTTCAAAGGAATTTTATAATCCGGTGTCGGTCATTTCTCAGAACTCTTGACTTTGCATGTCAACCATACACTCAGTGTGTCTTAGAGTCGCATGAATATGTATTCCTACCATGCACCCTCATCCTACTTTCATTATGGGTAGGTAACCTTGAACCCAACAGTCGACATCTCCTCATTGGTCACTGAATGGGGGGTTTCCCTTGGGTTCAACGGAAATAAATCTATTCACACATTGGGATTCATGCAGTGTATTGGATGCCATTATCCTTACTGGTGGTTTCCTCACCTTTTTTGTAAGTCTTCCTTATTGGATGTTATTCAGAGGGTCTATTTCGTGCACTTCTTACATCTGGTGCATGTGAAAGGCGCACGGGGTCGTTGGTTCATGAACATATTATTCGTATGACCTCCCTCTAATAATAAATCTATTTCTTTGTACCTCATGTTGACTTATGAGATATTACCTAATGATCTCCTTTTAGTAGGTCTCCTTCAATCAACTTCAACTCATCTATTCTGGAAGTGAGACCTAGAGTTTTATGAGTACCTAGAGGCTTGTAGTTATCAATGGCATGTTCTCCCACCATCGACATTTGGGAATACATCAATGTCTCCTGATCGATGGATTCTTCATGTGTTCGACCTCAACACCCTTATTCACACTTGTAAGAATGTACTTGGTGCCTTGATACCTACTTTCATTATCAGTAGGTTTTCTCATGTTTGTTAACGATATACCTTAATGATTGGTAATCAAACAAAGTCTCATTTTTTTCGACATCAACCCCTATATTCACATGATGTAGACTTTCACCTTCCGTGGATATTGTAGAAGAAATCCAACTTATAGTAGCATCATTCCTATTATGTTGTTGTATTTCATTGGACCAATACCTATATGACTTCAGTGACCATGGGAGATCAGATTGTACTCCATTATATACATGTATCTTCAAATTTATTTTGAGACTGGATTCCACTGGGCATTTCTCATGACTATGACATCATATGGCATGTGTCTACTTGGTATTGCATATTCATGTCCATGAAAAACTATTTGGTATATTTGCACATAGATTTGAAATGTAATTAAGATTGGCAGCCATGTGTACAAAGTCATTGTGTATTGCAATATTCTCATGAGTAACTAGCACTTCCATCTGAGTCCCCATTACTCCACTTTTGGGAATTATAATGTATTTTGAACATCACAGATAATCCTCTGACCTCGCACATTAGGGGGCATATGTTATAGAAAATTTTGCCTCACCCCACTACATTTCATTGTTGACATTGGGAGTTGTTACACATCAAAATCACTCATTGCAATGATGGCTAGTCTCGTTGTTACAAATATTGCAAGTGTCGCATATTGGTCACAAGTGTCGCAAACATTATCTTGTCTATGTTGTCTCTCTAACAACAACGTAAAGACACTTAAGACACCTCAAAGACTAGTCTTGAAGAAGAGAAATCAATTGAAAAGGAGTACAAGCCTTTTGCCACTAAAAAAGCCACTCAAAAGTCAAATTTGGAAGGGAGTGCTCCCCTACATACTGTCAGGAAGCACTGGCACTCTGTACCCTCTTCCATGGGAGCGTTCCAATGTTTTGTGTCCTTTTTGAGGGAGTGCTAGCCTTTTTTGGGCGAAATTTGGTTTGTTGGAGGAAATTAGGGAAGAATCCCCTCAATATCGGAAGGTGGTTGGATTCGAATCTGAGGTCAAGGCATGATCTTAGGGTATATCCACAACTGAAGGAGAGGAATCCTCAACTTATCCAAAAGATCTCTCAAGTGGTTAGGTCTCTCCAAGCCTATATAAGGAGGCCTCTTCATGGTGAAAGCAGAGATGGGGATTGAGAATTACACCAAACTTATGCTCCCATAAGTGAGATTCCATTGAAGCATAATCAGTGTAGATTACTTGAGCAAAGGGATTGGACAAGGAGAGCTAGAAGAAGCTGTTGCACCTTCATCAGAGGATTGTAATTAATCTTCATTTGTTCTCATTCATATACATACATGCTTGGCCTGTTTCTTTCAAGTTTATGTTTGTTCCACATGAAATTGTCTTTATTAGATAAATATGTATTTGAACTAATCTCAGTAGAATAGGAAGCTTGTTGTATCTTTGTTTGTTCTATAGGACCTATCGAGGAGGTTGGGATTGAAGCTCAACTTGGACTTTTTAAGGAAAAACGCCATTTTAAAAGGTACACTTTTCTTCTCCCTCTTCATTCATTAGTTTAATTAGATCTAAAAGGTTGTCATTGACCAATGATAGCACCCTTTCTGTCTTGGTTTTAGGGGTCTATATACCAAGAGGGAATCCGCTTGTCTGTAGGAGGATTCACCTATAACAGGAGTTACAAGAATATGATCTCATATGAGATCATCAAGAGATTGAAGTTTCCAATGATGCCACACCCCCAACCATACACCATCATATGGTTGATCCAGGGACAATAATTATTCTCCTCTCACTATGTCATATATAATAAAGGTGAAGGAGGTCCTTTGAGCATGCAATGGAGTTTGATGTAATTCTTATTGTGAATGAGCATAGTCGACATCTCTTTCTCTTCATAGATAAGCTACCACCATTCTATATAGTTTGTGTTATTCAATATTCTTTTATTTTTTTCATTAATAGAAGTTGGGTTTCATTGTATTTATGTGTTCTTTTCTATAGTTTGGTTTCTATCTCATTTCATTATTCATATAATCCAGATCAAGTACATCAGTCCTTGTATAATTCGTATGTACTGGTGTGTGTATTACCATGTGCACTAAAGGGTATTGGCATTTCAAATATTTGGGGTGAGATGTTGGCACCATTATTCATTACTAAGCACATGTGTGTATAGTATATTTAAAGCACCAATTCATATATTATATTTAGAGAACCGATGAGTATTGTAAACATGCACAGTGTAAAATTTTGAAATGATAAATATAATCAATCGAACGTTATGTTATTTAATAAACAACACTTTTCCACAATATTTGGCACCAGTGCTTCAATATAATTAATAGGCACGTGTGCATATTACTCATTAACACGCACTATTTTCTATACTATAACATGTACCATTTAATGAGTTCATAAAAATATAGTGCATCGATATGTGTATATTTTAATTAATCATTTTTTTACAAATTTTCAATTAATAATATCAAAATCAAATATTTTTTATAATAATATTGTTTTTTATATTTTTTGTTATTGCATTTGTATATAATGATTTCATTAATGTGATGTCCAACATATTACACCTCTATTATTTGTAACAATGTAAATCATGTACATATTAATTAATCAACAATGCAACATTTTACAAAATTTGACAATGCAATAAAATAAGAAACCCATTTTATTATATATGAATAAGAGACCCATTGTCATAAAAAATGGGACAACGTAAAGGTACAAAATAATAAAAATGCAGCCAATATGTAATTGATACACTTATTGGTAACATGTCCTCATGCAATTGGGAAAATATGTCAAGTTCATTAAACAAAATCCTTGATTTTCACAAACAAATATTCCAAAACATGAAACTTGCAGTAACAATAAATTATGTTGATTGCCATTCACCACTTGATTTGTTGTCATTGCTCGATCTGTGTGCATGCATCATTTATTATTCTTTTGTAGGAGATATTGTACTTTGGTTATTTAACCTAATGTTTTCTTGATTGACTTGCTTTTTATGTTTTGCCTCTTCATCTTCCATATACAAATTACATAGAAATAAAGTGTGATAAGTATATATATATATACATAGTAGATTATATATGATTTCATAAATAAATAAACGTACCATAGTAGAGAGTCTTTCATAAACAATACACATCCTTTTGAATCCATGTTGCATGTCTTCTCTCAAAAACTCTTATGTTCGTTGCACTCCATACTTTTCCTCATGCATATTTCATATTCCATGAAAAAGAATAGATGATATAATTAATATAAAGGTTTCTTGTCGTTTTGTTAATTATAAAACAAGGGAAGTTAAACAAAATAGCTACTTAAAAATTGCTCAATTAAACCCTGATACTTCAATATATACTCACAACCAATTCTTAACCCATTATCTATCAATTCATCCTTTGTATCCTCTCTATATGTTAGAACCTATTACACGACATACATGGGAAAGTGTAAATTAATTATTTAAATATAAAGATCGCAACAAACATGAAATATTAAGTAAGGTCGAAAATGTAAGTACTCACAAAGTTTATTATCGACCTATTTATTCCTCGACATCCTATATTGTGTGGTGAATGAGTTCCATTTTTTTCTTTTCTGCAAAAAACGAATTGAAAATTAGTATTTCATGTGATAACTAAATTTGATGTACATAAAAGAATAAAAGAATAATTACATACCTCTAATGCACATT
This sequence comes from Picea engelmannii, assembly GCA_009831015.1. NCBI lineage: Eukaryota > Viridiplantae > Streptophyta > Pinopsida > Pinales > Pinaceae > Picea > Picea engelmannii. Next base: position 422,137 of record ML798084.1, read on the forward strand.
GTTGTTGGGATGGATCCTCCTATGATCCAATTATGTTCATTTGTTTTATTATTTCCTTCTATACTTTTTTGGACATCCATATGAACATGTATTAGTTTCCCCTTCATTACTCCCTTGGAATTTTCATAATCTCCGTGGAAAAAAAAAACTAGGAATCATCATATATAAAAATCACAAATTTTGTTTTTACAAAATAAGATATTGGTGTGTATAGTAAATTGGTCCACACTGGTGCGTTAATCATATGAATACACACTAGTATATGATGACAGTTCCTTCGTGAAATTGAAAATGTTTGTTTACAAATTGTTGTATTCATGAAGTGCTTTATAGATTAATAGAAGCATCGATGCCTAAGTATTTTTTATTATGCACCACCAACCTATGAAAAAAATTAAAACATGACAGTTTCAATATTTAAAGAAATATTAATTCCATTTTAAACTCATTGGTGATATTGACATGAAAATATGCACTTGTGCTCTATCCTGTATGGTGCACACCGCTAACTGTTAAGGAATTAAAATATATATATATATATCATTTACATTTAAAATTTAGCGATGTTGTTGACATGAACAAGTGCACTGATGCTCTATCCATGTATATTGTGCACTGCTAACCCCAAAGGAATTTTTAAAAAAGAATAAGAAACAACAACAACAGGTCGGTTTGGGATCCAATGTAATGAGTGGTCCCATTGCAAGGGATACCAAATGCCCATATATAAGTAAATAAACCTTATAAAAACATATTTCTTAAAAAAAATTATCGTTGTGAAATATAGAGAGGGAAAGCAAGAGAAACAACAAGGAAGCTAGGGCTTTAAATACTGAAGGTAACTGCAAAACCCTTTTATTTTTTTGAGAATGGGCTAAAAATCGCTTGAATCAAATAAGGGAAATATTAAGATGCTTAATAGAATGAAATCATATATCTCAAAATTTCTCCTCTACAAATTTGTATGTGACCTACAACAATCCCTTTTGAATTTGGCTCTTGAAAACAAATTGACCCACTCTGAAGTATTTGCTGGTAAATGTCTCTTGAAAACATATCCACTCTAAATTTTGGTAAAAGAATGAAATAATGAATATAGTTTTCATTTATAAACACATACATTTAGAAAAAATGAAGTTCCTTCTGATTTTTTCGGTGTATGTTTTGGTGCATTGATGATAAATGTGTGCACTATTTTTTTTTATTTTTTTTGTAACTTCATTTCCTAGTGTGCTATACAGTCTATAGAACACCAGTGTGATGTTTATGTAAAAACACACTGAAAAACAATTAAATATAAAAAATGTGAATGCAAACATCAGTATTTAAATTTTGTGGAAGAAATAATCACTGAACTGCCCACTCACTTTGTCATTGTATATTTAAGCGCGTTGATGATAAATGTGTAGATTATTTTTTTAACATAGTTAATTGGTGTGATATATAGTTTATATAGTACTAGTACAATGTTTAAGTAAAACAAATAATTTAATTCACCAACCGCAAATACAAACATCCACATTTAAATTTTACAGAGGTTTTTCTTTACGTAGGCAATAATGGAGGTCATTCTTCAGTGTCTTTCATAATTTAATGCACTAATGCATTTTGTATATACAAATTCAATGGGGTGTCATAATATAATTAGGCACACCATTATATTTTAAAAGTCACTTGAAATTTTGTTTGAAGTTAGATTGATCTATGCTTCCCAAGATGATGGTTTTGGCTCAAATGTAGGATAAAAAATTATAATATCAAATGGCCAATTCTTCAAATTCTATCTCATTCCATATCATTACAAGTGCTTCAAGTTCTCCCCCACCAAGTGCAATAAGTGTAAATTTTATTTATAATTCTTTTATCTCATTAAATTTATGTTATGTGTACACATGAAATTGAATAATTGTTCATTGAATTTTACAGGATCATAATTCAAGATCGAGTTTGAGTGCAAAACATATTCCAATAGTTCCAAAATGTCACAATATATTATCAAAAGGAAGATACCTCAGGAAAATGTTTGATAAAGATAGACATCTACTTTATCCTACCAATTGTAACATGCCATCTTCCAACAACCAACCTGGGTCAATGGTATTACATTGTGAATTGGATCTCTTTTATGACACCCCTTGGAGAGTACGAAAAACATGATTGAGTAATTGTATTTTCTGATTTTCAATGGAACTAATTAAATGTATTTCTTAATTCTACATTTGTTTTATAAAGTGGTTGTTGCATGTTTATTATTCGAAAAAAAAATCCATGATTCTAATAAATGTTTGGTATAATGTTTGAAATTACTAAATGCATTGTGTTACTAATATTATTGATGTAATTTTCAATATTTTAACAATCAAGATTCTAACGATGAGTGACCTTTCCAACATCTATCATTGCACCCCACTACAATTTCAAGTCACAAGATTTATATTAAACATGCATAGCTCAGAGAGGAAGCATATGAAACATGGTTGAATTAGCCACCTATTCAATTCCTACTATGTCCTGAGTCACCAATTCAAAACCTCTACTGTAACATTAATTCTTTACATGTTGGGGATGAAAGAAATGATATAGAGGTTGGCATGGATTATTTCTTACGGGATACCCAAACCATGTAGGGAGTGTTGTTACATGCATTCTATAAAAATGAACTAGGGGATGATGTTGATGTCATCAATGCCTTCTTTGAAAGCCTAAAATATGCTTTCACCACCCCTCTCTTTGGTCGACATGGGTCAAGTTTTACCCAAATAGGGACAAAAATGTTACTATACAAATTCAAAGCAATGTATGGTATGTCAGACACATTTTTCTCGACACTTTTGAGATAACTAACCATTAATTCCACTAATTTTTTAAAGAATCTTGTCACATAATTAAGGAAGAAAATGGTTGATTTTATGCATGCTTAATGAAATTGTACATTTCTATTGAACACTAATTGTAAGTTACTAAAAGATAAGGTACTTATGAGAGATAATATCTTTCCCAATAGTTGTTGAGAAGAAAAGAAAATGTTGAAAATGTTGGGTGTTGAGTACATATCATACCACGCATTTCCAAATGATTGTATTTTATACAGAAAAGAATATGTGGAATAAGAGACATGCCCAAAATGTGGGCATCACAGGTACCAACATAAAAAATAAAGGGTAAGGAACATGGTCCTCCTCATAAGATATTTAGGAAAATTCCTATAATTCCAAGGATTCAAAGGTTCTTTCATTGCAAACAATTTTCCATGTTGCAGGTATGGCTTGCCTCACATAGAAGTGAGCCAAGAATTGTGTGAATCCCACCAAATTCAATAGCCATGAAGCATATAGAAGATGCATGGCCTGATAAATTCATGGATGAAGTACATAGCCTACAATTGAGCATATCCATGGATGGAGTTAACCCGTATTCCCAACAAAACACCAACTATTCTATTTTGCCAGTTGTAGTGATCAATAGAAATATCCCCCCATGTTTTTCCATGAAGAATGCACATCTTATGATGGCTCTTATAGTATTGGGTAGAAGAAAAGTGAAGAGAATGGATGTCTACCTCCAACCATTGATCGATGAATTTAAGAAATAATGGGAATGGATACATGTATATCATGTATCAAGACCCATCCTAAAGGAGAGGTATTTTACGTTGTATGGTATATGTGCGTACAACAAAAACAATTGTCCAGGACTAAGTTTTTTTTTTTCTGGTAAGCATGTTGATTTATTTGTTTATATATGTAATGTTATTTAGCATATTCAATATGGTGCAACTATATTTTTGACAATAATGTTCTCTATATACAATAACATCACAGGTCTCGTAACAAAAGGGTATCATGGATGTAAATGTTTTGGACCTTATATAAAGTCTAGGTGGTCCAACCACCTATGAAATATGGTGTATGACTGCTCAAGGGTATTCCTCCTAGAATTCCACCCTTATAAAAGAGTTGTATATTATTTGAATGGTAAAGCAGAGAGAAATCAAAGACCTAAAATAATGACACCAATAGATTGTATTAGGGAATATTACACAGAGAAGGATAAGTGTTGGACAGACAGTTTTGGACACAATTTTGATAAAAATATTAAGTATAGAAGAAGTGTGCAGAAGAATATGGAAGACTAAGGAGTGTGCAGTTGATGTGAATCCAGGAGAATGGTGCACGGATAGAGGAATAAAGAAGACATAAGAATAAAATAGAGAATAAAGTGGATGAAAAGGAAGGATGAAAGCTCGACGTTCTAAAGATGGAAGGACTCACAAAAGTAGGAAGAACAACATATAGAGTGCAAAATTAAGATGCAAACGGAAAAGTAGGTGAAAGCATCCCAAACAACTAGTTAAATGGAGTACTCATGCATTGTAATAGGGTTTTGGGATGAAAAAAATAGGGTTTTAAGCCCTAGATTTTATGTATAAATATGTAAGGGGTTGGGAGAATAGGGGTTCCTCAGTGCTTCTATTCTCTTCTATGGAAAATAGGAATCTATGTCTGAATTCTACGTAGATGATGTAGAGAGAGAAAGACTTGCATTGTAGAGTGACTAGTCTAGAAGAAAGAGAAAGATAATCATGATGTATCTTTGTAAGCATAGTGTGCAAGCCTGAAACAATTACCAAACACATAATAAAGAAGCCAACCATTGTGGACGTAGCCCAGAGTTGGGTGAACCGCGTTAAATGTTGTGTCAAATTTATTTTATGTGATTGTTTATTGAATCTATTTGGATGCATATTAGAGTATATTTGTTTTATGTGTATTCATGGTACAATAGTTATGAATGTTATAGTAATGATTTTATGTAGTAACGTGGAATATAATGTTAATATGAGGATGAGATCCACTAAGTAATAGAATAAGAGAACTTGCAAAATAACGCACACAAAAAATATAATTAAGAATGAATGGAGCAATAACCTCCCATTCCCTCACCACTACAGAAACTTGGTTCGTGTAGCCCTAGTAGATACCTCAGGTGAGACTTCATATGCACATGCAAGTGATGTCAAAAGGGTTGGTGTCTGAATGGTTTTGTTGGTCAAATGATAACTTGAACCTAGGGTCTTACAATTGCACGCAGTTCCAACAAACGGTTTCGTTGCCAACAAATTTATACATACACTAGACATAATTCCAAAGAATTGGTATTTGGAATTGGAAATGTGCTAAGGGAGAGCAAGATGGGATGAGCTAGTCCAAAGGTTCAAAGTCACATTTACATTTGAACATGAATTCCCATCAATAGATGCAGCGCTATAGGATATTTGATTTAAGATCTTCTTAGAATAAGGGTCGATGGAGGTGATACCACTATGCACTGTGCATAAAGACAATATAATTGTTCATGATTTATTTGAGTGCTACAATGTTGCTAGGGAAGAATATGATGAAGAAGATCCCAGGAATGTACAAGTACCTGAAAAAGAAGGAGAATGATAAATAGAAGAGCCAGAGCTTGAGTCTCCCATATACACACAACCTATAAAGGCGCAGAAGGTAAACATTGGGACGACAAAGAATCCCAAGTTTGCGTAGATAGGATATTATTTGAGTGATGAGACAACATATGAGATTGCAGACTTGCTGCAAGAATATCAGGACCTATTCCCAACTACATTCTCAGAGATGAAAGGGATAGTTGGGGACTTAGGCAAGATGAAGATTGCATTGAAACCATGTGATAAGCCAGTGCGATAAAGACCTTATAGGTTAAATACAAAGTAAAAAGAGAAGGTGAAAGCCCAAATAGACAGGATGTTTGATGCAAGAATAATTAAACATGCAGAGGAATCAGAGTGGTTCAGTCCCATGGTAGTGCAAGACAAGAAGATAGGAGGAATCAAGAATTACGTGGACCTTAGGAAGCTGAAGGATGCATTTTTACATGACCCATTCCCAACACCATTCACAGATGATGTACTGGAGAACGTAGGAGGCCGTGAGACTTACTCATTCATAGATGGATTCTCAGGGTACCATCAGATAAAAATTGTGCAAAAAGACAGGTACAATACCACGTTTGTGACAGAGTGAGGAAGTTATAAGTATACGGTAATGCCCTTTGGATTAAAGAATGCCCCTACCATCTTTTCTGGAGTTATGGTTGCAACGTTCAAGGAATTTATTCATAAGTTTTTGGAAGTATACTTAGACGATTGGAATGTTTTTAGTCTACTGAAAGATCACATAGAAGTACTCGGGATAATGTTGGATAGGTGTAGACAGTGTGAGATTTTTTTGAACCTAAAGAAGTGTATTTTTTTTGCATCATTTGGAATTTGTTTCGGACATGTAGTCTGCAAGTAGGGATTACTAGTAGATCCAACCAAGATTGAAATAATTATGGTTTTAGAACCACCTACATCAGTAAGAAAACTAAGGGAAACTATGGGTCACATAGGATATTATAGGAACTTTATCAAATAATATGCGTAGATCACAACACCAATGGAAAAGTTGTTAAATAAGGAAACAAAGTTCCAATGGAATGAGGACTATCAAAATGGCTTGGACACCTTAAATAAAAAACTAATAACCACGCTGATTTTGATCTTTCCATATTGGAATAAAGAGTTCCTTGTTCATGTAGATGCATCATCCATAACGTTGGGCATAATACTCTGTCAACCAGGGGATGGGGACATAGATTACCCAATTGCGTTTGCAAGTAGGAAGTTGTCTATAGCGGAAAATAATTACACCACTACAAAACGATAAGGATTGGCAATGGTATAAAAGTTCAGACATTATTTATTAGGATCTCACTTTAAGATCTAGATAAACCATTATGCATTAAAATACCTAGTGAACAAGAAAAAATTGGGGGGGAGAACATGAACATGGCTACTTCTGTTCCAGGAATACGATTTTGAGGTTGTGGTGAAACTTGGGAAGTTGAATGCAATGCCAGATAATCTATCACACATATTATCAAGAGAAGATGTGGGAAATTTAGATGACAACTTACCAGACACACAACTATTTTCAATTAAAATGGTGAATTATTACTTCTCGGACATCGTGTAGTTTCTAAGTACAAGAATGGATCCATCATAGATGAAAGTGGCATAGAAGAAACAACTAGTGGTGGAAGCAAAAAATTATCAGTTGGTTGCAGAAAATTTATACAAGTTTGGAACAGATGAAATATTACAATGATGAGTGCTAGAACATGAAAGACCGATGATACTCGCATAATCATGGATACATTATGCAGGGAAGGAAACTGCATAAAATATTTTGTGCATGAGTCCCTGGTGGCCTACACTTCACAATGATGCTAAGGAATATTGGAAATCATGTGATTTATGTCAAAGAGTGGGAAAGACATCCATGAGGGATGAAATGCCTTTAAATCCATAGGTTACCTTGCAAGTATTTGATAAATGGGCCATAGACTTTGTGGGGCCAATCAACCCATAAGAAATAATATCAGGGTAAAGGTACATAATCACCATGACGAAGTACTTGACAATATGGGTAGAAGCAACACCAGTTCTAGATTGCACCATGGAGATTGTTGCGATATTTTTATTTGAGAATGTAGTCACACAGTTTGGTTGTCCACGGATATTACTCAGTGATCAAGAAACCAACTTTCTGAATAAAAAAATTGAAGCATTGAATGAGGAGTTTCAAATTCATCATCAGAAGAGTACCTCATATCATCCTCAGGCCAATGAGACAGTGGAAGATTTCAATAAAATCTTGGAGAATTCTTTGACAAAAAATTGCAACGTAGGGAGAGATGATTAGTACTTAATATTTCTTGCAGTGTTATGGGATTACATGACTACAAGTAAAAAGTTGATAGACAAGACACCTTTCAAGTTGGTCTATGAGAAATAAACAGTGATGCCAATGAATTTTATTCTACCTATATTGCACATTGCACTGGTCAGTGATCTATCAGACTCTGGGGAAATAGAGGAGAGATTGGCACAATTAGTACAACCTAAGGAATATCGGTTTGTTGTATGTTTCCATAAGCAAGTTAAGAAGGAAAGAGAGAAGGCTTGGCATGATACACACATTAAACAGAAAAAGTTCCAAGTGGGAGACTTAGTATTACTTTATGATAGTGAGTTTATGCAGTATCCAAGGAAGTTTAGAATGCACTGGTTAGGACCATATGTGATTCAACATGTAACAGAGACAGGTTTTACATAGTTGGAAACCCTAATGGAGAAGTCCTTGGAGGAATAGTGAATGGAAGTCAACTAAAAATCTATAGAGACGACTGACAATCTGTGCAGTAATATGGGTTGCGCCAAACCACTTGTATCATAGTAGTTGTATTATAGTAGGAAGGAAAAACACAGAAAAACAAATAAAAATTAGAAAAAGGAAGAACAAAAATAGATATAGTAAAAAGAAAAATATTATAGAGTAAAAGGCATAGGAGACTGCGCAGAAGGAAGGATTATTGTGCATTAGGACAAAACCACACCAATTGAGAAAAAACAACACAAAAGAAAATGATTGTGAAGCAACATATGTCTTGCACAATTTGGCACTGATAAGACCATTAAAATAATTAAAGCATGGAACGACAACAATAATAAGGTAATGAAAGGTCAAAAAGATGTTGTATAATATTAAATGTAAAAAGTCATCAGAAATCACGATAGATTGGCAGTACGAGGAAAATATCATACAAGAGATTTGGTAATAAATTTACATTTATTTAACCATTCATGAACCACATTGGCGGATTGGTCAAGTGAGTTATTGCATGAAAATACATGCATAGTTGGCAAGGAGGCACAAAAACAATGGAGGTTTTTTAAGCATAAATCATTGTTACTAAGAGTTGCATGCAAGAGAGAGCCAACCTGAGAAAACCAGAGTGAACCCGAGTGATTAAGAGCCGAATTACATCTACCAAAAAACAACTACAGAGAATGTAAAGAACTCGTCACGCAAGATGAATGACCTTGAAAAAAGTTGGAGTGCCATCAACATCAACGTGAAAAAAGTAAAAATGACCAATAGTTACACCATAGGTTGAGGAAATACCTGGAGCTTCGGCTTCAACATCACATGAAAGTTTCCACAAAGATTACCTCCCACCTAGGATGGATAATGTGACACTAATCAACATACCAACAAATTGGAAATACCTGCTAGAAACATCACCAATCACACTTAGTGTAAGTATTGAAGGATTTATGCTCGGAAATTTTGTCGGCCTCAAGTTCCCAGATCATGATATCACCAACAAGAAAACAATTCCCATAGCTTGCCATGGAAAAATACTTGTGCACTAAGAGCGTACCAGAAACATGAGCGATAGTGTTAGAGCCACAGGTGTGGGAAACTGGACTAGAGAAGTCAGGAATACTAAATTATCCAGGTGGACTTCGGTGGCCACCCAACTTTTCCAATTGTCTCAAAATAGTTTTCTGGCAATTTTGGTAATTTACTATTTTTAGCAATTTTTAACTTTCGGGGCCATTTTGAGGGCCTAAATGAAGGTTTTTTGAATCGATCTTATCAAATATAGAAAAATTCTCTGATTGAGCCCCGTAAATGAATATCCTCGATGATACCTTTCCAACGATCTATCACGTGCCCCAAACGGAGATCATATGCCAAAGTTACGCCCCCAGGAAGTTGATACACCAAACTACCCAAAATAGGGTCCACAAAATTGTTGGCTTTTCATCTTCCGGGGTTAGGGTTTTGGATTTTATTTATGATAAAAAATGCCTTTGGAGCCTCATTATAAAATCATCTTCTTGTGAATGTGAGTAGTCATCACATCTCTTCTAAGAGATAAGATGCCACCATTCTAGCAAATCTTTCACTCTATATTTTTACAGTCTTTGTACATTTTCGCTCATTAATAGAAAATTGTGTATTACTGCATCTCTGTGTTTATGGTTTCATCTCTAATAAATTTCTTTTATATTATTGGATATCTGCGATATCTCTGTACATTTATTTATTATATCTCTGCTCTCATTTCGTGCCGAAAATAATCGGGATCAGTGGTATCAGAGTAGGCTTCTCTTCATTGGGTTTTTTTTCAGTGCATGTCCCCGACAAGGTCCGAGTATAGAAATTTGGGTCTCGAGCTTGTATCTCTTGAAGACAATATCTCTCGCATGCCCAAGAAACCCTCCATGGTGAAAGAAAAGAAAAATGACGGAGACGACAATTCTATCAATCTGTTGCTTGAGCAAGCTCTCACGTGACAGACGAACAAAATGATGGAGAATTTTTCCCACATCCTTCAATGCATGTCGATAGCAATAGGCGCATTTTCATAAAACAACCACTTTGGAAGCACCTCTCCTTTCAAGGTACAGGTTAATTTTGATATTCCCATATTTGAAGGTTAGATAGATGCGAATGCCCTAGACAAATGGTTAAATATGCTAGAAGGTTATTTCTTTGTTCACCATTTTTCTGACAGGGAAAAGATCACCTTCGCACTCCTTAAATCTCTCCCCCATGTCAAATATTGGTGGGAAACTTACTGGGAGAAAAGTTCCACAAAAGAGTCTGGAATATATGGGGCCAATCCCACTTTGGATTTTTTTGTGGACGAGGTAAAGGAACAATATCACCCTGTTGGAAACTATGAGGACTAGTATATGATATGGAACACACTGTGGCAAGAGAGGGGCCAAGAAATTTTGAAGTTCACCAATACCTTCCATACCTTGCACACCAAGCTGGGTATCAAAGACTCTGAACGACATTTGGTTCTAAAATACTGTGGGGATCTACATAGATACATCCAAACTGAAATGGATTTTCTGGACATCTCATCACTCAGTGTTGCTTATCGATATGTTGTTAAAATTTAGCATAAATTTAAGAACTAGAACAAATGGGAGTTTGGGTCTGCAAATATGCAACAACCAAATTATGATAAAGATGCCCCTAACAAATAGTCTCCCAAAAACCAATCCAAGCCACAGGAAAAGAAGGGCCACAGGAAGATAAATAAGGACACCGGAAAATGGTGTGATTTCCAAAAAATCCACTAGCACAACACCGATGAATGTCTCTCAAAACAGTCATTGGTGGCCGAGATCAAAGACAAGGAGCCAAACCCTGATTCAAAATATGATTATGAAAATATTGGTAAAAGACAGATCATCGACGTAGACCCCACTGCTATTGTCATGACTGCAGCAATTCAACCAGAAGAACCAACAGACCCTGAAGAGGGGGAGCTCCTTTTTCATTAACATATGTGGGTGAATGGGACCTCGCTACATTTTATTGTTGATAGCGAAATCCAGAAGAACCTCATCTCAACAGAGGTCATCAAAAAATTGGGATTGTCAACAACACCACACCCACATCCATACAACATCAAGTGGCTTCGCCAGGGACGAGATCTTTGTGTCAGCCAACAATGTCAATTGTCATACGACATCCATCCCTTTAAGGATGAGGTATTATGTGATGTTTCCCAACTGGATGTCTGTGATGTTCTCTTGGGCCAACCATATATGTGGAAGCACCATGTTGTTTATGAGTCTTGACCCCGCAGTGTCATTGTTTCTCTTGGGGGTCATCTCTACAGAATACCAGAGGTATTTCTGACTAGTGTTCCACCTAAATAGTGCCACAAGGCAGTATCTCTTACTACAAAATTAAACTTCTTCACAATCTGTTAAAAAGGTAAACAGAAGGATATTGCAATCACTACAGCCTCGGCCCAAGCACCTTCTATCCAACAGAAGCAGGTCAACAAGATTGCAGCAAAGTGTAAAGATTCCTTCTGCACACAGGCATCTCATGTAGCCAGAATGGTTAAAAATTTCCAACACTTCGATCCACAGGTTTGTGACAACCTTCAACAAGCTAAGTAGCGCAACTTCTCCAACAAGGCAAGCAGCTCATCAAGATGCAGATTCAACAAACGCTTTTCCCTCTCCCCAGGGCACTCAACGCAATGGAGACCATTTCTTCCTAAGGAGGGAGGATTGATCCAGGTGGATATCAGTGGCCACCCACCTTTTCTAATTGGCTCAAAATATTTTTTTGGCAATTTTGGTAATTTACTATTTTTAGTAGTTTTTAACTTCCGGGGCCATTTTGAGGGCCTATATGAAGGTTTTTTGGGATATATCTTCTCAATGATATCCAAAGGCTCTGATTGAGCCCTGTAAGTGAATAGCCTCGATGATACCTTTCCAATGAGCTATCATGCACCCTAAGCGAAGATTGTATGCCAAAGTTACTCCCCCGGAAAGTTGATACACCAAACTACCCAAAACGGGGTCCAAAAAACTGTTGGCTTTTCATCTTCAGGGGTTAGGGTTTTGGATTTTATTTATGATAAGAAAGGCCTTTGGAGCCTCATTGTAAAATCATCTTCTTGCGAATGCGAGTAGCCATCACATATCTTCTCAGAGATAAGATGCCACCATTCTAGCGAGTCTTTCACTCTATATTTTTATAGTCTTTCTACATTTTAGCTCATTAATAAAAAATTGTGTTTTGCTATATCTCTGTGTTTATGGTTGCATCTCTGATAAATTTATGTTATATTATTGGATATCTGCAATATCTTTGTACATTTATTTATTATATCTCCGCTCTCATTTCAGATGTAGTTTGGAAATAAATGCTTGTGTGAAGTTACTACTCAGTTGTGTCCATAGGGGAACATTGTGGCTTGACCCCCCAGTTTCAATTGATACTGCATTGATTGCACAGATCCCATGGATTCCAAAAGCCGATGAGGCTCAGACCATTTTGTTCAACATGACAGGGGAGAGAGATATAACTAAATAAATGAAGTAAATGTTCCAGACTTTCAAGGGAAAAAGGGGACTAGATGTTAAAAAAATCAGTGATACAAATGTTTGGTTTGCAATGCAGGTATTATCTTGCAAGTTGTTGTGAAAATGTAGGAAGGATGAAGTACCAGTTGGGGTAATTTTAGCTGTAGAAAAATGCATCGAAGGGGTTCAAATGAACTGGGCCACCTTCTTGGTGAACCAATTTTTGCAATATTGTATTGATGCCCAGGAAAAGGGCACATAATTTCACTATTCATGGATTTTTATTTTGATTTCGTTGGTTGGATGATAGGAACCAGGCTAGTACCAACGCATGGGCACATTTGGTAGAGGTATTTTGGCCGAGGGATATGCCAATATATGGAATATGCCAAACAAGAGAAGGAAACAAGACATTAATGTCACATTGTTTATATACTTTGATACTATCAGGTATCTAATCGAGCATACACTATGCATATTAGGCGAGACAATGGAAACATACAAAGACATTGCAAGATTCAAAGCACGAATGCACCACATGTATGTGCAGGAAAAGAAGGACTCGATGTGCCAGTGGTTTCCAACTAGCTATAGGTTGACATTAGAGGATGTATGTCTAATTTTTAATGATTGGGAATAAGGGTGGAAAACCCTAGCAGAGAAAATGGGGAACCCAAAAGACAAAGAAGAGTAGCATAAGAGTGATGGAGAACTGGATGAGGATGAGGAGGAGGGGAACAAAAAAAACAATGGTGCAGGAGATATTCCTGACCCATCCAAAGATCAAAACAAATTCCCCACAATAGGAGTCAAATGAAAGGATAATGGGAAGGAACCGGTAGGAGGCTCGCACAAGAAAACTAAAGTGCATAAAGAAACCCCAGTTTATGTTGGATTACTGATAGGGGGGGGTGAATCAATGTATCATTATCAATGGTTCATTATCATCCAATAACTGTAGAGTAAATAATCAATGAACAAATGAACAAACATACATAGACACAGACAAAGTACACCAGTGTTTTACGTGGAAACCCAAAGCAGGAGAAAACCACATAATGATTTTTCTTATATGTCTTGAAGAATTACATTCATTGGAAGCACCAACTTCCTTTGTTTTCCAGCTGCAAATGGAGGAGGCTCCAACCCCCTTGTTTCTCAGGCTACAACATGAAGGAAGCTCCAACTCCCCTATTCTCTGGCTACAAC
>ML798084.1:447166-461682 GCA_009831015.1 Picea engelmannii
TTTCATCTTCCTTTCCTAGACAACACTTTTCATTTCCAATTTCACTTAATACATATATGTTGCTTGAAGTTCTCGCAGCCGTAGCAATCAATTTTCCTAAACCTTCTTTTCTTATCTTGCATTTTTGTGAATCCAAAGTAAATTTATGACCTTGGTCACATATTTGACTCACACTTAGAAGATTATGTTTCATATCTTCTACTAGTAGAGAATTTTTTTCCTTGGTATTCATATTCCCAATTTTGACTGTGCCTTTTCCAATGATTTTAGTTGAATCATCATTTTCGAAGGAGACTGGTCCATCTCTTTCCTTTCGTAATGTAAGAAACATGTCTCTATCACCTGTCATGTGTTTTGAACAACCACTATCAACATAATAAACACATTTCTTCTGCTTAGATTGTAGAGCGATTGTGCATTATTCATTGTTATATTGATCCTGCTTTCTTATCCATGTCCTTTTATGAGGTTCCTATCTGTTACTGTTGTTATTCTATTGCGGTTCTCTAGGAGGGACCGTCATTCTGCAATATTTGGCAATGTGTCCAAAATTGTTACATTTGTAACATTCCACTTCAATGCTCAAATATTCAAACCTATTGTAACTTATTCTCTGTGTTTCACTAGGCCTTCTTGGATAACCCCTTTGTGTATGAATTTCAAAGTTGTTTGTGTTCCTGTTGTTAGCTCTGTAATTTACAACTTTATCTCCAAAATTATTACATGCATAACATAAACCAAAAAAGATAGTTTGATAACTGGGAGTTGAAGATCTTCTGAAAGGAGGTACTCTTATAAATTCTTCTTCTTCTTGAGGCCTATCTGTCGGTTTTTTATTCTGAAATCTGAATATTCTCGGTGGAGGAGTGTCCTTGTAATCTTCCTTGTAGATCTTCCTATCCCCCTTGATTGTTTCTGCATAGATTTTTGGATATGTTTCTTTCTCTGTTGTTTTGGAGCTTGATCCTTTTTCTATCTGATTGTATCCAAGTCTGGACTTGTCATGATGAGATTTTTTACTGTTGATAATGTCATCTAAAACTTTTGAGTTGTTCTGCATATTTTTCTTTTGAAGATCCTTTCTTAATGTGACAATATTTGCTTCCAAATTTCCAATGATCTTGTCTTTTTCTTCTAGCTGTTCTTTAAGTGCTTCTTCAATTCTTTTATATTCTTCTATTTGAACCTTCAAATTTGTGATCATTTGTTCTATTTATTGAGTGTCTTCGTTCTTGTCTAGTTCTGCTTGTAGTTTCTTGTTTTTCTTCTTTTCTCTTCTGATAACTTCTATGGCACACATTAATTCCTCTTAGTAGTCAACTTCTGCCTCTTCAATTTATTCTTCCACTTCTTCATATTCCTCTTCAAATTATTCATATTCTTATTCTGATTCTTCTTTATCAAAGACTTCTACTGCCATGAATATAACTCTTTCTGTCTCACTGTCACTGACTTCATCTTCATCTGATGATGAGATGTGTTCTTTGGTGCATAAGCTTTTCTTAAAAAAATTCTTTGTGGTTCTTTTTCCTTTATATGTTTTCTTTCCTTTTGAGTAACCTTCATCATTTATCTTTTTCTTATAAGGACATTTGTTATCAAAATGACCAATACCATCACAATTAAAACAAATTAAAGGAAGTTTACCTCTATACCTACCATTGGTTCCCTTGTTAAGTCTTTTGACAAAGTTGGCCACTTCTTCATCATCTTCCGAGACATCACTGTTGTTGCCATGTTCTTCTTTTTGCCTTCCCTTTTTCTTTGAATTTTTGGATGCTTTGAAGGCTGCTTCTTTTATATCTGGATTTTCCTGTTCATAACTCATTTCATATGCTGTGAAGATTCCATGTAATTCATCCATTCTTATTGATTTTAGATCTGATCTTTCTTTTAGTGTTGATATCTTAGGGTCAAATCTCATAGGAAGAGATCTTAGTACTTTTTGAACAATTACAGATTCTTTGATTTCTTCTCCCAATCCTATGATTGCATTTACTGTTTCATCAAATCGTAAAAAGTAAGCTGCAATATTCTCATCTTCCTTCATCTTAAGTTGTTTGAACTGACCTCTGTAAGTTTGATGCTTCGCTGCTTTGACTTTTGAATCTCCTTCGTAAATATTTTGAAGTTTGTCCCAAATCTCTTTAGTGGATTTACAATGTGAAACTTTGGTGAATACCATTTCACTAAGACCATTCAGAAGTGCATTTTTTTCTTTGGAATTATTCTGACCGAGTTTCACTGCTTTGTCATGTGTTGGCAGAACAACTGGTCCTGTGTATCCATTTACAATTGATTGCCAAATTTCAAATCCCTATGCTTGCATATATGTTTTCATCCTTATGCTCCAAAATGCATACTTTTGTCCATTGAACTATGGTATTCCATTTTTATATAATTTGTTTCTCTCCATGATCTACCTTTCAGTGGTTACACTAATTTATCAAAGAACCTGCTCTGATACCAATTGTTGGATTACTGAGAGGGGGGGTGAATCAGTAATACAGAAATTTAATCCTTTTTAACCATATAATCCAAGTGTTATATCAATGTAGCATTATCATCCAATAACTGCAAAGTAAATAAGCAATGAACAAATGAGAAATCATACACATACACAATACACCATTGTTTTACGTGGAATCCCAAAGAGGGAGAAAACCACATAATGCTTTTTCTTATATGTCTTGAAGAATTACATTCATTGGAAGCACCAACTTCCTTTGTTTTCCAGCTGCAACTGGAAGGAGGCTCCAACCCCCTTGTTTCTCAGGCTACAATCTGAAGGAATCTCCAATGCCCCTATTCTCTGGCTACAACTAGAAGGAGGCTACAACCCCCTATGTTCTCCAGCTACAACCAGAAGGTGGCTACAACCACATGTCCTTGCCCCGTCCAACCGCCCTGAAGTAGAAGTAGAATGATGGAACCACTTCCACACTATCACTTTGAGATATACCATTGTAAACCTGTACCAATAAACCTAAACCATGCATCAACCATGCATCAACCTGTAATCAACCTGTACCATAAACAAGTGCATCAATCATGCACCAATCTGTACCAAACAACCTGTAATCAACATGTACCATAAACAGGTGCATCCAACCGTGTACCAAGTATGTACCAATCATGTTTCAACTACTCATCAATATGTACCAACATCATCAACTATACACCTCATGTATGTGCCAACTCATCAACTACTTGTCTCAACCATGTACCCAACATGTACCTCAACCAAAATATCTCATCAATATCATCATCCAAATATTATTTGTAACTCTATAATATACATGGTGTATATGATCACATACATGCAAACCTTCATTAACTTTAAGAACAAGAGACTAGCATTTTCATCAAACTTTTCTTTAGTCTCGCATGACTAGTTTTGGATTAGTCAACAACCCTAACTTGAAATAATCATAAATATGTACCTATAATGAATAAATATCTGAAACTGATACATAATGTTATTAAGTGTGTTTTATGAAATTCATCCATGTTTCACCACTTGGAACCTCTCAGAAAAGGAGTTATAGAAAAAATGGCACACCTTGTTGAATTCTGGCTTATTCTAGAGAGCGACTTTGTAGAGCATGCCCTGCATGGAATATTTGTTGAACCAATCTGAAACTGTTAAAAATAATACTACATACTATACTCTAACCAACACATTTTGTATTACTAAATTTGGATCAGTTATGAAGAAGTTATGATGTTTTTTCCTGAAACATATGTTTTAGACTAGTTTCGGGACTAACCACAAACCCTATTTTCCACGGAGTGTAAATCCAAAAATACAACGACCCACAAGATTAATTTTTTACCACATATACTTGGATATGTTTCCTGAATGACCTATCAATCTCATGGTCTGAATCATTCTAGAAAAAAAAATTATTGTGAAAATGGTGAGATGACCTGTAAATAACATACCTTAGAAAGTATCATCAAAAGAATTTATCCTCCCTTGAATTTCGACCTTCTTTTCTTCACCTTCCCTCTGAAATTCGGCTTAGATATCCTTTGGTTACCTCAGTCACATATATATATTCAATATTCTCAAGTGTGATGTTAAATGAGAGAGCCTTGCCTCTTATTTATACTCTCCATCTTATAGGTCACTTAACCCATTTCTAGGTCACTTAACCTATTTCTAGGTCACTTGACCTATTTTTCTCATTTTTAGGGTTAACTAATTTCCATAATTAGAAAGTTCTCCATTACTTTATCATTTAAATATTCCTCCTTGACTTTGTCACGTCACTTTATCATTTAAATAATCTTCTTTGATTTTGTCACTTCACTTTATTATTTAAATAATCCTTCTTGACTTTGTCTCTTTACTTTATCATTTAAATAATAATTTCTTATTTGCAAGATCTTTGACTTCTTTGACCTTTTGGGGCTTCAAGCAAACATATGAGGGTCCTCCAACTTCGTAAGGCCATAACTCTCAAACTATGAGGAGTTATGTGACGTTCCACATATCACCAAAAATGGCATGACATGTAATATCCATATATAATAGTATTACCTTCAAATATATTAAAACTCATACCATTATACATGAAACAACCTTGGGTCCATTACCCAAACCTTTGTGCTACCGTAATTCGCTACCAGACTTTCTTCAAGGGTTGACATCAATGACAACCAACCTTAATCGATAGTTTATACTTTGACCGATGATGATATGGAATGCATAGGCTACCAAGTATAGGATGCCACAAAGGAAATCATGGAGGAAGCAACCAGGAAGTAAGAGGAACAACAATAGAAAGTGCAGAATGAGTTGGAAGCACTCCAACAACTCTTGGAAGCAGCTAGCATAACAACAGAGGACAGGACTGAGGGAGGACTATCCACAATTCCTGGGAAGGAAGTAGAGAGTGTGCATCATGTCTTGACCCAGTTGGCAGCTGGGAACAAAACACTCCAAATTGAGATGAACCTACTTGAATTTCCAATAGTCGATTTACAAGAACGGGTGAACGTGATAGTACACTTGAATATAGTGGTATCGAGGATGTCGATACAAAGATTAAAATACTTGTATACATGCCTGTTGCAAGAGATTAAGAGTCATGGAGATGAGGCACACTAGGAGCTGATGAGAATAATGGATGAAAGGGATCAGCTACAGTAACATTATGATTCTACGCTCCAACAGAAGAAGGAATTGACGACCGAGTGGAGGAAGTAATGAAGGACAAAAATGAGGATGAGGAAAGGGTAAATAAATCCCTCAAGGAAAAGGACGAAGCTACAATAAAATCACATAATAGTATGATTCTACGCTCAGCTACAATAACAATAACAGGAGTTGATGAGAATAATGGATGAAAGGGATCCTCTACAATAACAATCACGTTCTTGAAAGAATAGTGTTTCAATATGCTTTGTCTTTGAATGATAAGTTGGGTTCTTCGCCATAAAAATTTCACTCTGACTATCAAAATCTATCCTTACAGCTTGATGTACCAACCCAATACCTGAATACAATATTTGTAACCATACTACTTCCTTGCTTACATGAGTGGTTTCCATGTATTCAACTTCTGTAGTTGAAAGTTCCACTACAGACTATCTTTTCATCATCCAATTGATTGCTCTTCCAATAGGTGAAACACATACCTGCTTGTAGATCTCCTATGATCCATATCTCCAACCCAGTCTTCATCCACAAATCCATGTATGTCCAACACTCTATACAATCATAGGCTTCCTTAGTAGCACAATCCATAGCTAGCAGTGCCACGCAAATACCTGAAAACCCTTTTAACTATTTTCCAATGCTCCTTCCCTGGTTTGACATATACATGCTCAAAACTCTCAGTACACGTGCAATGTCCAGTCTAGTATAGACCATTGCATACATCAAACTGCCAACTGCACTCACATTTGGAACATGAGACATGTCCTCCTTCTCTTCATGTGTATCTGGACACTGATATGCAAATAAATTTACACCAACATGAATAAGGACCTTGACCATTTTACATTCCTACATATTAAACCTCGATAATATTGTCTCGACATATTTTCTCTGATTTAACCATAGTTTCCTCTTTTCCCGATCTCTTTTAATTTCCATGCCCAAAATGAAATTCGCAGCACCAATATCCTTCATGTCAAATTTAGAGGAAAATTGTTTTTTCACATCCTGGATAATCTCCTTTTTGTTTCCTATCAACAATATGTCATCCACATACAAGACCAAATAAATCAAATTATCACCAATTAATTTAAAATACACACAATTATCCTCTTTTCTTCTTGTGAATCCAAGTCCCAACATATAAGTATCAAATTTTTTATACAACATCCTTGGTGATTGTTTTAAACCATAAATGGACTTTTTCAGCTTGCATATCAACTCCTTACCCTTCATAGCAGAGCCTTATGGCTTCTTCATATAGATTTCTTCTTCCAGATCACCATGTAGGAATGTTGTCTTCACATCCATATGTTATAATTCAAAATCAAATGCAACAACAATAGATAACATAAATCTAATAGAAGTTAAATTGGCAACAGGAGAAAAAATCTCACCAAAATAAATTCCCTCAACCCGGGAATAACCCTTTGCTACTAATCGAGCTTTGTATTTCTCCACTTTTCCTTTTGCATTCAACTTCTTTTTAAATACCCATTTGCTTCCAATGGGATTTCTTCCAGTCGACAAATCCACTAGATCTCAAGCCTCATTATTATCCAAGGTTTCCATTTCTTCATCCATGGTCTTTTCCCAAAGTTTTCCATCCTCTGAATCCACTGCCTCCCTAATAGTTCTAGGATCATCATCAATAATATACCAAGAAAAATTTGAATGAAAATCAGGTGGAGTGTACCTTTCTAGTTGCCTTCTTTCTTGAACCGATCTCCTCAATATTGGAGTATGAGGATCTTCTGTATGAGGATTCCTATTATTTTGTAGAGTCTGATTCATCATCCTTTAAATCAAACTCTATTTTCTCTGGTTCTTCCTTACTTGGTAGGACATCCTTTTTGACAACATATTTTATTTCTCTAAATACCACATATGAGATATACATAACCTTCTTAGTTTCTGGTTTCCAAATCTTATAACCTTTAAGACCATATTTATACCCAATACAGATACACTTTTCATCCTTCTTATCTAGCTTACTCTTTTTTTCCTTTGGAACATGAATATAGGCCTCACAACCAAATACCTTGAGATGTGTGAGAGAAGTTTTCTTACCAGTCCATACCTCTTATGGAGTCTTTTCATCCAGTGATGATGAGGGTGATATGTTGACCAGGTAACATGTAGTACCCACTGCCTCTGCCTAGAAGTATTCCCTAACCCAGCACCACTAAGCATGCACCTTTCTTTTTCCATCAAAGTCGTATTCATCCTTTTTGCAACTCCATTCTGTTGAGGTGTATATGGACTAGTCTTCTTCCTTGCAATACCACACTTCTTACATAATTCTTCAAATTCATTCCCTCAGAACTCTCCACCATTATAGGTCCTCAAAACCTTAATTATTTTCCCTGTTTGATTCTCAACAAGAGCCTTAAACTTTTTAAACATGTCAAATACTTCATATTTCTGCCCCAGAAAATATATCTAAGTATTCTTTGAGAATTCATCTATAAATGAGACATAGTACACATATTTTCCCAATGATGGAACCAAAAAAGGTCCAAACACATCACTGTGAACTAGCTGTAAAATTCCTTCTTCCCTCGTTGCACCATAGGGGAATACTACCCGATTATGATTCTCATATACACAATGTTCACATAAATCAAAATCCATATAGAAGTTACACATACCTTCAACCATACCTCTACCATGTAGTAGTCAAAGACCCTTCTCTCCAATATGCCCCAGTCTTTGATTCCATAACACAACATTTTCTCCAAAGACTGTAGGAGTTCTTTCTTCTTCAACTCCAACATCAGGAAAAATGGAAATATTACACACATCACTAATAATGCTTCCTTGCATCTTATACAGAGTTCCAAACTGAACTTCCTTCAACAACACCATTTCTCCTCGAACCATCCTGCATGTTTACTTTCAAATATTTCTTTTACCCCTGCATCGTCCATTTTTCTTACATAAATCAAATTTATGGCCAATATTGGGATATGCAGAACACCAGGTAGTGTTCTAATACTTCCATCTATGAGACTCAAATTGACTTTTCCTCATTCTATGATTCTGGTTGTCGATTCATCACCTAGGAAAACATTACCTCCATCAAAACTTTCATATTCACAGAACCACTCCCTGTCGGAGTCATATGAAAGGATGCACCTGAGTCAACCAACCATTCCTCATGATCTACATGTGTGCTTGAAGAAGCCAAGTACACATCCCCTCCTTCTATTAGCACATGGAATGTACTAGAGTCAAATCTACCTCATTTTAATTTTTTGCTTGGTTTGTTGCAAATAATACCACTGGTCTTTTGAAGACCATGTGTTAATTCTTAGTCATTTAGGTCATTTTCTTATAAATTTAGGTTGAGTTTCGTTTATTCATGTTTTTGGGTTTTTGAGTCGTATTTGGGTAAATAACTAAGTTGATAAACTTGCTTTAGGTTTGGTTAATAAGGTCAAGTCACATATCCCTCATATTGTCTTGATGTCATCATATGAAAGGGAGCAAGTTTAAGAGTCATTTCATGCTGTTTTGGAAAGTCCCAAGGGTGAGCCATGTCGTAGATCAAAGGTTACCAAGGTTTCAAAACTCAAGTTGTACCTTCATATTTTGCATCCAATCAAATCAGAGTTTGTTTCTAAAGTCTCGAATGTTTCGCAGCATCAAACCGTTAAAAGTCAAATCGTTGCAGAATCCACTCAACGGTTTATAATCATGAGTTTTGTATGTGGTATTTAGTGATGTATTTTTTTTTGTGTCATATCATGGTGAGTGAGTTTTCAAAAGATATGTTTGATCATGGTGCAACTATCAAATAGGTTAAAGTTTCTTTTGCTGAGAAACTTTGTTCGCTGCCATTTTATTTGATCGCTACGAAAATTCCTATAATGGCCAATAATATATAGTGGAATATACTGAGAATTTGATTTTTGACTATCTCCTTCTCATTTTCAACTTTTCTACTCTAATTTTGAGTCGCTCCAAATTCTCATTCGCATCATAAAACATAATTTGCAGCCAAAACCCTCGTCGTTGTGAAAATTCATGTTATTGTCAAAACCCTGTTATTTCCCAGCAACTAAAATGATTTAGCTTTTAAAGATACTTATAATTGATCACTGATCATTTCCTCCATTCCATTATGATCATGTTATTTTAAAAGTCTCAACCTTTACTAACTTTACATTTGTCGCAAAATTGTGTTTTTCTACTAAAACCTTGTTATAGTAGTAAACCCTAGCGCCCTGAATTTTCCTACACATTTAAATTTCTGGTTTCCATCCAATTTTTCCCTACTCATATTGTTTCCCTTTTATAGTCATGGAATCCACACAACAAAAGAAGAATATCTACAAAGGAGGTGAAATTGTGAGGTCTGAACCTCATGACATGCGGCTATTAAATTCAAATCCTTTCTTCAGAGAATGTTTTCAGAGGTTGGGATGCATCACTTTCTGTGATAAATTGCAGAAGGGACACATGGAAGTAGCTAATAAGTTTGCAATGAATTTTTATGGTGTCAATACCAAATTTGGGTCACTTCAGTTTTAGGTAACATAATAGACAATTGCAACAACTACAGAGATGCCTTGTCAGAGTGAGAAAAGGTTTAAGCGGATGGTCGTGAACTATGAATTTTTCCATGACTATTTCAAACCAGAGTATCAGGATGATAATATATTTAAAGGAGTGTCAAGTAGTCACATGAAAAAATACTTTGAAAATATGCTAAGAGTAATTCAAAGATATTTCACTTGTGAGGGGCATTTCAATATGGTGTATAAATACCATATTAGATTACTCGTTCATTTAACTGGTAAGAAACTACTAAATTTTCCCATTTAACTTTACATAAGCTTAGGTAAAATGTCTAATAAGGTGCAGGATAAATCCAAATTAGTTGAAAATAGCATCTTTCATTCTGGCCTTATCAAGCTACTAGTCTTAGAGGAGATCAATAAAACAAATGGAGATTGGAACACTTTTCTTTCCACATCAGGGTTTAGTACATAAGTGATTAGTTCTCGACCATCTAAAAGGAGTGTTCTTTCTACAAATGATATGGAAGCCTCAGGCAGTGATAAAATAAAAAAAAGAAAAGGTGAATAACGACAACCAACCATTGTGAAAACCCATGAATCTAAAGTTGAAACCTTTCTCATTAAAGAGTCTAAGGAGAAATATAAGGAAAAAAACCATTAGAGAAGGTTATGAAGAATGTGGAAGATGTTATAGAGACCACTGACAGTAAGAAAAGTAACATAAAGCTTGAATTCATTACTAAAGAAGTGAAAATGATAAAACCTATAAAACCTTTAACTACATCAACATTGAAATAAAATATAGCTTCTGTAAATAAAGGTGCAACATAGTTCCAGGTCTCAGAAGAGGTCCATGTCTCATCATGAAAAATGGTAGTGTTCAGTCAAGAGACATATACAAAACAAAAACCTAGAAAACCTCTTAGTAGGTCATCAACAAGGCAGTTAACTCCTATGATAGAAGATGAATCTCAAACACATGTTCATCATGTAGCCAAAACACCTGTTCACTAAGAGCTTGTAGAAATTACTGAAATAGAGTCCCCATAAGATGAAATCAATCAGACAATCAAGAGACTCATAAACTAGTTGAAGAATACACAAGTTCAAATTGTGCAGTTGAGACAGGAGAATAAAGAAATGAAGGCTAAAATAAAAGAGAATTTGGATATTTGTGAGGAAACTATTGATAAAATAAAAAACATAGTCATAAGATCCTTTCCCCTCCACAATCAAGTGAGGAATTTCTACAAGAAGAATAAGGTTCTGAAAGATCAGAATAGGTTATTTAAAGGAAAGTTGCAACAATTGAGAGAACAAGTGGTAAGGCAGAACCTAGAACTGTTAGCACATGAAACAATCAGTTAAAAAAGAGGAAATTCATTTTTTAACACTGCACCAGTTTTGAGAATGATATGATTATATGTTGCTACAAACCCTAAAGGCTACTTTTTTTGTTATGATGTTTGATGGTCCAATTACAGTTTTGACTAATAGTCGGGTCCAAAGCAAGGTTAAGGAGTGAAAGGGAGGTACAAAACCATATTCCAATTTTTTCACACCAGTTGCAACTTTCATAATCCAAAACAATCATTGAATGGATTTTTTGCAACAATTTCCAGTTATTTGTTGTGAAACTACTGACAGAGAATTCATAGAAAAATCCACTAGTTCGTTGCAAACTCACACAATCATCCTAAGTTTGAAGATTTTAGCTGCCATATGTTTTCCAACGGTCTTCAATGTTTCATTTAAATCATGAAATACACATGTCTCGTCAATCTATCCTTTCTAAATCATGCAGCATGTGTTGTCTTTGTTGTATTAATGAATGTAGACAGGATCCTAGGTTTTACTAGTTTTGTTAGAATTTTTTGTTTTATCTCATACAATGAACTACTAAGTGGATGGAATCCAATGTAACAACTATATTTCAAACTCCTAGAAGGAAAACAACATGTGTAAAGATATATATTGTAACATGTAACTTTTTGGAGGGGTTCGAATGATTAGAGGTTGAGGTTCATACTTCAGGTTATGATTTTTTTGAAGCTAAGAAGACTATGTATCTGGATTGAAGGACTCTAATGCAAATATAAGATCAAGTTTTGTTTTTACCAACCTATTCTTTTTCTTCTTCTCTCATGGAATACTTTATATGAATGATTCATTACAGTGCTATTTACAGTTTGTGTAGAGAATGATTTTTTGCATGCATTGTGAATTTTTCCATGCACGTTTTCTATATTTATGAATTAGAAGCTTTCTAATTTAAGATATTTTCTTCAATGAATGATTCAATTGATCTGGAAGTGAATTTTTTTTATTTATTGCAGTGTTCTCCTCTATTTATTCTGTTCATTTGTCCAATATTTGTTGATTTGAGTTTTTTTAATTCCTTACCTATTGGAGCATAATATTCATTCATTTTGATTATTGGACTGAGTCTTAATCCATGTAAGTTTGACCCGCTCTCACATTTAAACCTATCCATTTAATTTTGATATTCTAATGGGTAATAGGCTTACCTTTATAGTAGTATAAATATGACTTCTAGTGATAAAAAAATTGGCACCGTTTCTGGGGATGAAGGATAAGATTTTCCCTGGGATGTATGACAAAGAATACTATTGCTTTAGATGGTGTACATAGACGAGTAATAGAAAACACTGCATAGTGCACTCGATGACTCCAATTTTAGTTGTGTCTCCTAATATAAGTAGTATGAGAGCTAATCCAAAGTCACCTCTGGCCACACCTGTAACAGACCCAAAAAATATCATAAATAATGGAAAGGCTTTGAAAGGAGCCTCATATTCCAAATCTTTAGGTTTGGGGAACCTACCTGACCCTTTCTTTAACACATGAGTTTCTATTTCTGAATCTTTTCATTTACCTAAGGTTGAAACTCCTAGAAGTTTGAAACAAGAAACTCATGTAAAATCCAAACTACAAGGTCTTCCTCTTGAGTATACACCCTTATCTCCTGATTTGAAAGAATAAATTCTTGAAAGTTTTGATTTTCTTGCATCACCTGAAGTTGTTAAATGGTTTAGACTTGAAAGTTTAGAAGACTTCCCATTTTTATGTTCTCCAACTGCTGATTTGTTAAGGTCTTTTTAAAATAAAGAAGAAGGAACTTTTTTCCCTGTTAAGATATCAACAGAGAAACCAAAGTATATTCAAGTTTTTTTTAAGCCTGATTTTTCATCACCTCGCTCTCCTTCACATCCTAATTCACATATTAGCTATTTTAATGCACAAATTTTTTCATCATCTGGAACCAAAAACATCTACTAGTAAATATCAACATTGGTCTTTACCACCAGACACCTCTCCTAAGAGCCATAGTCCTATTCTTCCAAACATAATGGTAGGATTTAACCCCCCTAAGAATACAATGGATGTTATTGTGGCTACAAGATATGAACCCTTAGTTCTTCCCCAGTCTATGAATTCCCTTCCAGTTGGAGATTATCTCAAATAAATGTCAAATTTCACTGGTGAGGAAGATATCACAAATGAAGAAAATCATGCATCCTTTTTAGGGTTATGTAGATAATATAAATATAGAAAATGAGGATGTCTAGATGAGGGTTTTTGTTAGTAACCAAATATCAATATGGCATAGAAAAACCTCAGAATAAGTACTCAACACCTTGAAAAAGAGAGAAATTTAGATAATAAGTCTCTTCGAGGGGGCAACCTCCTTATGCCCACATAAATTTACAAATATAAGATGATTCCAAATGAAAATGTCTCCTTGGTATTTATAGGAGACTAGGAGGTATAATTACAACTAATGTACTAAAGCCAACATAAATAAAATAACATTACTAATGTAATATGCCCCAATTAATGGGTAATGAACCATTATTTAAGGCTTAACATGCCCCTACCCTTGAGACAAGTGTTGTCTGCAACGCTTGAGTAACTCTGGATGCTTCTGTATAAAAGACTCATCTTCCCAAGTGGAATCTTCAGCAGGTAGCTTCCTCCATTTAATGAGATACTCTGAAATGGATCTATTCCTCAACTGGCGAATTCTTGTGTCAATGATGGATTCAGGCTCCAATATGATTTTTCCTTCCTCGTCAAGTTCTGGAAATATAGTTTGAACATGGATCTTGTCACCTATAACCTTCTTTAAGCATGAAACATGGAAAACTGGGTGTACTCGTGAATATGCAGACAACTCCAATTTGTATGCCATAGTACCAATCTTTTGCAACACCTTATAAGGGACATAGTACTTTGGTGATAATTTATTATCCTTCTTGGCTTGCTTGAGGGACATCTGTTTGTATGGTTGTAGTCTTAAAAACACTCAATCCCCTACTTCAAAACTTTTTTCACTGCGATGTTGATCTGTTTGTTGTTTCATGTGATTTTGTGCCATGGTCAGGTTGTCCTTTAATATTTGGAGAACTTGTTGTTGATGCTCGATGTGATCTTCCACTTCTTGAACCTTATATTTTTCTTTTAGAGAAGAATTGATACAAGGAGGGTAGTATCCATAGAGTGCCATAAATGGTGTCATTTTTGTTGCAGTATGAAAGGAAGTGTTATACCACCATTCTTCCAAGGGTAACCATTTGAACCATTGTGTTTGTTTATTAGAGACAAAGAAACGAAGGTAGCCTTCTAGACATTTGTTCATTATCTCAGTTTGTCCATCAGATTGAGGATGATAGGATGAGCTATGAGCCAATTGAGTACCCAAACAAGAAAATAATTCTTTCCAAAAATGTCTAGTGAAGATGGGATCTCTATCACTTACAATAATCTTTGGGCTTCCATGTAGCTTTTGAACTGTCTCCATG
>ML798084.1:470249-485372 GCA_009831015.1 Picea engelmannii
TTGATTCACCTTCCTTGTGTCCTCATCATGAATTTCATGGGATACATTTTCACTTTCAGGTGTCCTCTCTATTAGGAAAATTTTCAATCCTTCCATGATATCCCCTTTTAAACCATCCATCTTAGTATTTATTGCCTCCAAATTAGCTTATGTTGAATCCATCATCTATTGTAGTTCATCTTTTGTTATTGTCTTCTTTTGTAAATCATATATATCCCTACGCATTTCTTCACCTTCATCAAGAGTCCAAGTAAGATTTTCTGGAGGCTTATTTGGTGTAGAAGTTCCCTTTTTTGGTGGCATGTTGGCCAAGTATCACTTTAAACCTTGATTTTGAGGTGGTTCTGCTAGAAAATATTCCTTTTATTGTATCTCCAAAATTTCATACCTTATGAGTATGAATTTTTTTTTTGTAGGTCTCTGATATTTCTTCTCTGCAATGCCATAGGTCTGATAAAAATTGGATGTGCAAAGTGGAATTTACGGTAACTTCCCCACAACTTTCTGATTTTTTTCCTTTCCAGGAGATCTCACTTGTATAGTGTGACCCGCACAAAATAATTGATATAAAATTCTGAAACGCATACCAGAACTACTACAGGCTGTCCACTATCCAATGCAACTATTCTCACTCAATTTGGATACTCTAGGTAGAATTTATTATTGTTTTACCTGGAACACCTGCTCAAGACTAGTCAATAGGACTACTAAGATACCCTATCTTCCATAGGGTTTATATACAAATGTAAGATGAAACAGAATATGAAATGGTTAACAAAGATACCTTACTAATTTCTATGAATAGCCTCCAGAGTTCAAGGTCTGAAACATTACAGAAAATTTTTTATAGAGAAAATTCCTCCATGACTCAATTCAGGATGATTCCAGAACCCTATCTTACAAAGGCTGTATATCCGAAAGTATAAGGCCTCAGGAGATGAAATTTTAACCCAACGTACCTTGATCCGTCTACTAAATATCCAACAAGTCGTTCCTTCTTAATTGTTGTAGAAAAAAAATTATAGTGAAAATTCCAAGGTGTCTCAGATGTAGCAGTGAAACCCCAAGACCTTGAGCTCTGATACCATATGTTAGGAACCAAATATCAATATATCATAGAAAAAGCTTAGAATAAGTACTCAATGCCTTGAAAAAGAGATAAATTTAGATAATAATCCTTTTCAATGGGGAAACCTCCTTATGCCCACATAAATGTCCAAATACAAGATGATTCCAAATGAAAATGTCTCCTTGGTATATATAGGAGACTAGGAGGTATAATTACAACTAATGGACTAAAGCCGACATAAATAAAATAACATTACTAATATAATATGCCCCAATTAAGGGGTAATGATCCGCTATTTAGGGCTTAACAATTTTTGTCCAAAGTCTATATGGTGAAGCTCGTAAATAGTTTAGAGGTTTTCCTCCAGGATCAATAAATGGGATTGAGGCTTTAAATGATGCTTTCTTAAAACAACCAGGAGACAAAAAGGACTTTTTGTATTACATCACAAAGTTTGGAACCATTAAAAAGAAAGATGGGGAATCTATTTCTGAGTTTTCAAAAAGATTCAAGAAGATGTATAATAAGATTCCAACAAAAATCAAGCCTAAAGAGACATTTTCAAAGATTACTTATGCAAATTATTTTGACTCTGAATTTTGTTTGTTATTAAGAGAGAGAAGGTATGTTGCATTGGCTAATATGCAGGATGTTTCCTTGGAAGTTGAGTCAAATATATTGGCAGCATAAAAATTGAGGGGAAAATTTGATAAAGAAAACAGAAAACAGAAAATGGAGGCTTCTCCTTCAGGTGTGTCAAGTACATATCCAAAGGTTGATGAATTGACAATTTTGGTCAAATTATTGTCTATATAAATGGCTAGATTGAAGCTTCAAGGGAGACAAGAACCAAACAAAAATCATCAATATCCTGCAAACAAAAATTAGTTTAGAATACAAAACAATCCACCTCATATTTTGCAAAGAGATCAGAGAAATAGGAATGATAAAAAGGTCCAAGCTCCCTTTCAGAATAACTTATTTGATGAAGAAGAATAAAATAATGAGGAAGAAGATCAGGAGATCCATTGTTTAGAAGATACATTTGTCTCTCCTCATTTAACTCAAAGTGATTATGAAGAATCTTTGATCTGTAATCAGCTGGATGAGTTATATCAAGGGGAGCAAGTCAAACAAACTGAAGTTCAAAATAAGTACAATTTGAGATCTAAACAAAAGAATGGAAAACAGAGTGCATATCCTCATCCAAAGAAGACATATGCTCCTACAAAATATGAACCTAACAAAGAATCAGGATGATAGAATAATCATCCAACAATAAATTCCTCTTCTCATGAGGTAAGGGAACTTCAAAGGTCACATTCTAATTTCATATTTGAAAATGAGATTCAAAAAATTAAAATTCCTATCCCACAACTTGAGTTGATGAAAAATGAATATTTTAAAAGATCCATCTCTAAAGTTTTTCATCCTGAATCTCATCCCACTCCATCAGATTCAGTAAATTTGCAGGATGAGAAACCTACAGTCATATTAGGACTTTTGGTGGAGGATAGAGATGAAATTCCCCCCACGCCCCCCGTCCCCCACCCCCCCCATTTCACATTTCCCTAAATGTGCATGATAAAATCCTACATAACTTCCTTATGGATTCTGGTGCATCCCATAATTTAATGCCAAAAGCTATCATGGATGAGTTGGGCTCATAAATCACAAAGAATTATCATGACCTTTATTCCTTTGAATCTAGGAAAGTGAAGTTCCTAGGGGTTATAAAAGGTTTAGTTGTCACTCTTTTCCAGCTGCCCATGAAGAGTATGGTTATGGATATAGTGGTTGTTGATGTACCCCCAAAATTTGGAATGTTATTGTCTAGATCATGGATTAAAAGACTAGGTGGAACTTTACAAATGGATCTTTCATATGCTACAGTACTCGTTTTTGCAGGTGAACATAGGAGATTTTATAGGGAAAGTCAGCTAGACTATATCATCAGTAATGAAAAAAATCCTACAAATCATCCAATTTATGTTGTAGATATTGATTTGGGCTCAAGTGTTCTTCATTTTTCTGATTCTTTTCAGTCACGCTCAAAATTCCAAAGTCATATTTTGGCCAAACATGAGATTAAAGGTAGGGGTGTTCCTTTGTGGAAAATGTACTTTGATGGCTCTTTTTCAAAATATGGTGTTGGTGCTAGAATAATGTTCATTTTTCCTTCAAAAGAGGTGACTACTTTGTCTTTCAAATATGATTTTTAAGTGACCAACAATATTGCAGAATATGAAGCCTTGATTTTGGGGATCAGGGTTGCAAAAGACATGAAGATTGAGGGATTAAAAATATTTGGAGATGTTGAATTGATTGTGAAACAAGTCAGAAACATTTATCAAACAAAGCATGTCAAACTAAAGGCTTATATTAATTAAGTTTGGGACTTGATTGACAATTTTTTCTCAGCTTTTAACATATCTTTTGTTCCAAGAGATGTTAATTCTTTGGTTGATTATCTTGATGTTTCTGCAAGCAGTTTTAAAGTTCCTCTACCTCCCAAACTCAAGTATGATGTTGAGGTGAAGTATAGACCTATAATCCCTGATAATGTCAAATAATAGAAAGTGTTTGAAGATGATGATGATTTGAAGAAATTATTTGAAATAGTTGATGAGTTTTCTGCAATGCATATAGACCAAGATGAAGACATTGAAGAAAATATACAAAATGAAAAATTTGTAAATAAGATTTCAAACCATCATATTGTTCAGTTGCCAAATAATCATATGCCCAGTGGGTTAGTGCCTTTGGAAAAGTTGTTTGAAAATAATGATGTTCCTATGAAGCTAAACAATCAAGTGAAGATTCAGAGCTGACAGATTGTAATTTGGGGACTAAAAAACAACCAAAATTTGTAAAGTTGTCAAAAGGTTTAATGAAGAAATAGAGGGATGAATATGTGAAGTTGTTGAAATATTTTTCAGATGTTTTTGCATGGAAATATGAGGACTTTAATACCTATAATACAAGCATTATAGAGCACAATATTCCTTTGAAGGACAACAAAAGTCCCTTTAGGTAGAAGCTTAGACAAATTAATCCTATGTTGCTTCCTATCATGGAAAGAGAGGTTAAAAAAATGTTTGATGCACAAATTATTATTCCTCTCAGATATTCATATTGGATATCCAATCTTGTTCTAGTCAGAAAGAAAAATGGGGAAATCAGAATCTGCGTGGACTTTAGGAATCTTAACAGATGCTCTAGGAAGGACAATTACCCTTTAGCTAAGATGAAACATATATTACAAAGGGTGATTGGTTCAAAGAGTATTTCCATGATTGATGGCTTCTTAGGCTACAAATAGATATACGTGCATCCATATGATAGAGAAAAGATGGATTTTACGACTCCATGGGGCACTTTCATGTATGCCAGGATGTTATTTGGATTAATGAATGCGGGGGAAACCTTCCAGCGAGAAATGGATATTGCTTTTGTTGGTGAGAAGGATAGATTTGTAGTGATTTATTTAGATGATATCATTGTTTTCTCTACATATGATCAAGAACATTTGCAACAATTGAAGAAGTTTTTTTTGAAGTGTAGGATGTATGGACTTTCATTAAATCCTAAAATATCATAGTTTTCTATGAAATAAGGTAAGATACTAGGGAATATTGTTTCATTTAATGGTGTAAAGATTGACCCTAGAAGGGTAGAAGCTATTCAGAAACTTACCTAACCAAGATCCAAGAAATATACAAGAGATCATGCTAGTGGACTTCTCATCTTTTCAATGTGTTATTTTTAGTTGAAAATGGTGGGATACCTTTGACTAAAGAGATGTAAAGGAAGACCATGATAGTGGGTTAATATGTATTAAATCTAAAAAAGTGTGGGTTGAAACTAAGGAACCTTATGTTTTCCCAAAACATTGAAACCAAGTGTTTTTTTACCTAGATGTGCTGGATGGGGATTGTTGGTTCATACTGAGAAATGATACAATATCAAAACATATTTTTGAGAGTAACAATGTTTTAATGCTAAGAGAGGAAGATGAGCAGGGTGATGGAAAAGACGAGTGATATGTAAATGTTTTTTCTTTTTACATTTATAATGTGGATGTGTCATTTTATTATGGGTATCTATAATTGGCCAATTATATATATTTGTTTCATTTTATAATATTGTATATGAAAATTTAACAACCATTTACAACCACCATATTGAAAATACATTAAATAGTACAAGCATAAAATGTGGTTTTGATATATTTTTACTGTCATATTTATTATTTATTATAGAGCATTTGTGTTGTATTGTATTAACATATGTTTCTTTTAACCTTTGAATTACTAAGCATTATTTGAGATATCACAAAGTTAATGAAATATTCATATAATACAGTAGTAAATATTTATTTTAAAGTATATTGTATTTACAAAAATGATGATATTAAAAAATCAAATCTTAAGTTTCTTATTGTTTGAAAATTCAAAATTTAGATAAATATATACTTATTTTTATGGAACTTCTAAGCAAACTTCCCACAAAATAATTGCTTGCAACATCTATGAGTTCTGGAATAACACTTTTGGTGTTGGCATTGCCAACTTCGATGGCTTACCCAACCTTAACTAGCACAATTATGATGGCATTGACCTATTCCACTCCATCCTTTAGTTTTCTGAACATATAAACTTATGTTAATCAATATTTTTACATTCTCTTTGAAATAAGTGTCAATATAGGAAGTTATTTTCTAGAACCTAGTCACAATTAAGGAAATTTTTAAGGATCCAAACTTATCCAAAACTATAGAAACCTTTTCCAATTTTACTAATTCTTAGAATACTAATTATAAAATGTTTCGTGATATTCTTGTAAAAGTATTCCAATTTCTAAGTATTTGTATATTTTCTAGAAAATATTCACAACTTTTAGAGTAAAATAATTTTATCTTGTGGAATTTTGGTGAATATTTGTTTTTAATGAAAAATATTGAAATTCATATTATTACTGATTTTATTTTCATATTTAATAATATAATAAAAATTATTAAATATAACTATTATAACTTTAATGAACAATTATTACAACTTTATAGTTAAAATAAATGAAAAAATAATATTTCATAGGAGTAATTATTCTAATTATTTTTTTCATTCATTAACCAAGTCCAATATTTGGATACATTTTAATGCAAAATCAATGAAATACAATACTTAGCATAAGTTTTTAATAGAATATTCAACTAATACTTACATATTTTTAACATACTTTTTTAATAGAAAATTCATAAAGTTGCTAAACATTGTAAACCATTTCATCCAAGCGTATAGATCCAAATTTATTATTATTTTTATATTTAATATTTTGAATTTAATTAAATATATTTATTATATTATAAGAATTGAATAATATAAATTAACAAAATCTTTGGAAAAAATAAAACATAATAAAATATTTTAATTGTGATTTTAGTAAACAATTATATTATAACTTTGTCTTGTAATCTATGAATAATAAAAATTAAAAATAACATTATTATCACATTGTCATTATTATCACTATTAGTGAATAATTACATCATAATGTTATTATTACAATATATGAAAAAATATTCAAATCACAACCATTCCACTCATCATATTTATGTATTTTTGTTGTTAAACATGTTTAATCAACATATTGTATCTTTATGGAAAACAAACAATTCACCTTGAAGAAGAGCTAAAAATTATGTGGCATTAATGGTTATAATATTTTGCAATCTCAATCCAAATTAAACAATTTCATAAAAGTAAAGTTAAACATTATATGACAATTGTAAATTTAAATGAGAGATAAATCTCAAATTTAGTTTAAAAATAGAGAAATTGTTAATAATGTTAAGAAAACAACAACAACAACATGATATGAAAAAATTTAAGATACATGTGCAATATTCATATCAATATAGTATATCAAATATACATCTCATCAAAATCAATAAACATGTCATATATACATCACAAGTCAAATATAAAACAAGAAATAAACATGCCAAATAGTACCACTACTAGCTAGGTCCACCACCAGAGCCAAAGGCATTGGTGTGTCTTCTACTAAAGGCAGAGAGTCTATCAATGCCTATGTCAAAAAGTGATGAAAATATCTGTAGCCTCTCATATATCTCTCCACTAGGATCAATTTGTGAAGTACTCGATGTGAACATAGCAYCCATAGGATCAATATCTTGTGACACATGTGGAGGAGGAGGAGGAGAAAGAGGAGGATACATGGATGGAAAAATATGTGGAGGAGAAGGATAAGGATTGGCAGATGATGACACAAGTGGAGGAGGAGGAGGAGAAAGAGGAGGATACATGGATGGAAAAATATGTGGAGGAGAAGGACAAGGATTGGCAGATGATGACACAAGTGGAGGAGGAGGAGGATCAGTTGATGGTGACACATATGGAGGAGAAGCAGGAGGATCGATGAATGGTGAAACAAGTGGAGGAGGAGGAGGAGGAGTGATGGATGGTGACACAAGTACATGAGGAGGTGGATTGGTGGATGGTGAAACATGAGGAGGAGAAGGAGGAGGACCATGTGGTAGAGAGGATGTGGGTCAGTCTCTTGATCAACCATATGGAATGTAATCATGAGCAACATCCATCCACATTTTGATGCAGTTGAGTACATTGATGATATGACATATCATTGATGCCATGTCACAATGTTGGGTCACCCATATCATGGAAAACTCTGGTACCCATAATATATCATGAACCAGTACAAGTACCACTCCACGTCGAACCATCAGACCTGATAAGTGATCCACCACCTTTGTCTAAACTCTTTGATCCATCCTACGTTGCAAGATCAATGTATGTACTAGAGGCTACTTCATTGCCTCCTCCATATCCTCATACTACTGGGGAGGATCATCCCCAACATATGTGCCAATATATATAAATTAATAGATAATCATAATCATATAATTGAAGAAAAATGTTACAATAAATTACATGTGCATTAAATAAGACAAAAAAATATGAAACCATAGAAAATTTTAGGGGCTATATATCTCCCATGGGATATTTTTCCATGATTTTTCCCAAACAATATTCGTCAATTTCCATTTTTTCTAAAAATGATTCGCCCAAATTTTATAGAATAATTTTTTTTTCCTGAGAAATAATCCAAATTTTATAAAAACTATATAAAATCCTTAGAAATTTGATTTTCTTTACAAAAATATCACCAAAATTTGTATGGTTTGCATATTAAGCACTAGTAATATTCACCAAGGTTTCTACAGTTTGGGATATATTTCCATCCTTAAAATCATCTATATATGCAACTAAATTTATCAAAACATAATGATAATATTACATCTCTGATATTCTAGCTCGGGTACAGTAAATAGGATGTGTGAACATGATCTCCAATCCATCCCTATGTATGGGTATTATACAATATCAAGGATATGATTGTCCTCTCCATCCAAAAAATCACATATCTCCCTACTATTAGCACTCATATTTGCAGCGACAAAATTTTGGCAAAAATCGTGTTTTGGTAGAGTGTTGCATAATAATGGTCAATTACGTAGTGTTATGGTATTTTTTGCAGCACAATGTTTTTCTATGTACAGGGTGAAAAGATTTTATTTTCTTGTTTGTCAAAATTTTTTGGGCCTTGACTATCAAGCCTAGTCCCATGTGGAATCGACAACACACACAAAAACAGACCTCAACTAAACCCAATTTATTTTGCACCATTGTTGATTGACAATCGTTAAAATAGGGTTAGGTTCAATGATAATGTGACTGCCCAAGCTGGCAAGGATGAAGGGTTTGTCGAAAGGGAACTTTTGAAATCCATTCCAATTATGGTTACTACTACCACAAATTCTACTACAAACTCTAATGCACATCAACCATCAACAAATTGCTTGTCATTACCAAATTCCTAATCTGATTAAATTGCAGTTTGACCATAATCCCACCATTGAATTTACCTTGGGAAGAAACTAATAGTTAAAAGGGGGAATTGAAATAGAATACCAAGAAATGGAATTATTTCTGGAGCATTTTGCAGCATCAAAAAGATGAAACATATATTTTGCAGCAAGTTTCCTAGTTGTTGCAAAATTTTATTTTCATCATAAATTTAAAATTACAAACTGGGTTTTTCCCAAATGTGTTGTGGAGAGCCATCATAATGGCATTAAGTGACTGACAAAAAATCCTCCCAACCCAATTCTCCATTTGGTAGAAAAGGATAAATTACTAGATTCAATGCAGAATTTCCTATACCTTACTATTTTTGCAGCCAACTTCAAGCGCATATTCCGAGCAGATGGTCATTGATCTCAACAAACTAAAAGAGGTTTTTCTCAAGCACGGGTTCATATACAAAAAAATATCTCAATTTTTTTCATAGGTTTAATGGTTTGGGATATTCAAAGGGGTCTTTACAGCCTATTTTTCATATTTTCGCCAAATTTAATTAGTTAAAAACTAAACCCTAAAAAATAAGAGTTAGTTTGTAACTCCTTCTTGAATGTGAAACCCTAACGATTTCAACCTGATTTAGTTAGATTGAAATGTAATTTTACATATTATCATGAAGAGGATGGTAAAAGTGTGGGAGATTTGACTAAGTATATTGTTGGTGTTGTAATATTTTATGATATTAATATAGATCTCTTAGACAGAAGTACTTGGACTATATATTTTAGAGATTCCTTTTGTTCGCTATTTGCAGTCAGCTTTCTTGTGTTATGTACTCTTTACTCTGTTTTCATTGATTTTTTTTTCTTTTATATGTGGATAAATCTTGTGTGGGTTAGAATTCATGGTTCATGCTCTATTCCTTCATGTAAGATCTCATTTTCAGTCTAAATAAGTTGATGCAAAATAAACTGTAACAATGCTCTATTTTTCCTTTTTTTTCCCTATTCATCTATTTATATTTAAAGATTAAGTCTATAATTCATGTTGCACAGAAGCCTCTGATATTCATGTTAATATAACTAGTTTTGTGATCTTTAACATTAATTTCTCATTGATGACTCCATGCGCAATGGGTGTTTCTCTCAACCCTATCAACCATTTCATAAGTGTTTCATCCAGATAAAATCTAGCCCTTGTATTGATTGAAAAAATAGTAGGAGAGGACCCTCTCTTGACTAGAAGGAGGCTATCTTCTAGTCTAAAAGTAGTTTTTTGGTTACCTCTGAGATTTTATTTTGTAACAAAGGAAAATTACAGAGTGATAACATTTTGGCTTCATTGTCGGGGAACAAAGGTGAAATCTTCCTTGGGAAAGAACGACTAAGATTCAAGATATGATTTATGATGGTAAACAGAAATCAGACACAAGAAGGTTGTACCATTCACCTGGTGACTCCGATCAATGCTTCAATCAAATTTAAAAACTCCGCTGGAGGTTGATCTCATTGAAAATAAACATGAAAGGACAAAGAACTAGGTACCAAAGCTTGAGTTTTCTCCAAGAAGTAATATTCTTTTTAATAAATTATTGTGTGTCCTTTCTCAAGAAAATCAAAAGGATTTTCCATTGCTTACTCTATTCAAAGTATGACCATATATCTACACCTATATATCCTTCCTTAAAAACTATAGATATATCTTCACCTTGCATAATTGATTTTGACCAAGATTCTTCATCTGAATCACTTGATATCCATGACCAGTTTGGTAAGCCTCATGGGATTAAGGTTGATGGCATACCTCCTGTGCATAAATCAATACCTTCCAAGATCCAAGATAGATACATACCACTTCATTTTCCTCATGTCCTTCATGATTTTCCTACAAAGCATTACAAATATCTTCCTAAGTTTGATGGAGAACTTGAGAACCTTACAGTTGAAAAACACATCCAGGATTTTGAACATTTTACAGATTTGTTTGACATTGAGCATGATGATGTTTACATGAGAGAATTTTATCAATCATTGAAAGGGGATGGCAAGGATTGTTTTAGATACCTACAACCTGAATCAATCAGTTCATGGGATGAACTAAGGGAAGCCTCTATGAAATTTTGGGGTAAGAGGAAACCTTATAGTCAATATCTTTCAAAGTTTTATTCCATGAAGAAACAAAAGGATGAGACTATTAGCATGTTCAATAGGAGATATTTAAATTTTTATTAGAATATTCCCAAATATATTCAACCTTCCGAACCTACTTCTAGGTTGTATTATCCAACATCCTTTCATCCAGACCTATCTTGTATCCTCATGGAAAGAAATTTTTTATCCTTGCAACAAATGTTCAATGATTCCCAGGAGATAGAGGACAATCTTAGAGCATGTGGGAAGCTTTTATAAAAGATTGAAAATGAGGAATGGAATGTTGAAAAACATGAAGTGAGCATGAAAATTAAGGAGCTTATTTGGATTTTGATCTATCTTATTTTGAGCAAAGGGCTAATCATGTGTTTGCAGAAGATTATGATCCACCTGCTAAAAAAGAAGCTACTATTCCAAATTTTCTTGTTGTTGGTACTCAAAGTTAGGAAGTTTCACTGGTCCATAATGATTTTCAGGATCTCGTATATCAAAAGTTCTGTCAAGTTAACTCATTTTCAGGTTTTGAAGAAGTAGAAGGTAAAAAAACTATTTGTTTTCATGAACAAAAATTGTCACAAAATGCAGAATTTTTTGACTCGCCTAGATATATGATGAGTATTATGAAGAAGATGAGGTTAATTCAGCAGTTTGATGACAACACTCAGCTCATATATGATAGTTATGTCCTCAATAATATGGAAAGTTGTGACTCAATTGAAGGTAATTCTTTTCCATTATGTTTTTCCTCATTCAAATTGTTGAAAGAAAATTTTAAAATTATTAATGAGGCAGAGAAAAATGAGTTGGAACAAAGTAATACAAATCATGATTTTTAAATTATAAATCAAAAACAATCTTTCCATGTTTTCAATGATCCAATAGCTTGTTATATGGAGGATTTTATCATCTCAGAATTGCAGCCATTGAACAACTTTGAGTTTGAATATAAAGAGGATGATGAGTTGGTGTCAAGATCACCCATGTCCTTCTTGTCAGCAAGTGTTCTATTTCAGCAGTCTTATGTAGATTTTCAACTTCTTTCTGACAACCATCAAATTGAAGTACATGACAAAGAAGATGCATTTATAGGGATGTTACAAGCTCCTATCATCATTCTGATGAAAACACTCATCTCATATATGATAGTTATGTCCTCAATCATATGGAAAGATGTGACTCAATTGAAGGTAATTCTTTGCCATTATGTTTTTCCTCATTCAAACTATTGAAAGAAAATTTTAAAATTATTAATGAGGGAGAGAAAATTGAGCTGGAACAAAGTCATACAAATCTGGATTTTGAAATTATAAATCAGCCGCAATCTTTCCATGTTTTCAACGATTCAGTAGCTTGTTATATGGAGGATTTTATCATCTTATAATTACATCCATTGAACAACTATGTATTTGAATATAAAGAGGATGATGATTTAGTGCCAATATCAACCATGCCCTTCTTGTCAACAAGTGTTCTATTTCAACAATAGTATGCATATTTTCAACTCCTTTCTAACATCCATCAGATTGAAGTACATGATAGAGAAGATGCATTTATAGGGATGTTACAAACTCCTATCAACAGTCTGATGACAACACTCAGATCATATATGAAAGTTCTATCCTCAATCATATGGAAAGTTGTGACTCAATTGAAGGTAATTCTTTTCCATTATGTTTTTCCTCATTCAAACTGTTGAAAGAAAATTTTAAAATTATTAATGAGGCGGAGAAAATTGAGCTAGAACAAAGTCATACAAATCAAGACTTTGAAATTATAAATCAACAACAATCTTTCCATATTTTTAATGATCCAGTAGCTTGTTATATGGAGGATTTTATCATCTTAGAATTGCAGCCATTGAAAAACTGTGAGTTTAAATATAAAGAGGATGATGTGTTAGTGTCAAGATCATCCATGTCCTTCTTGTCAGCAAGTGTTCTATTTCAACAGTCTTATGCAGATTTTTAGCTCCTTTCTGACAACCATCATAATGAATTACATGACAGAGAAGATGCATTTATAAGGATGTTACAAACTCCTATCAGTTTGCATGCTTTTCAGGATCCTTTTGCATCATGTTTGCAGGAAGCAATCAGTCCCAAGTTTTCAAATTTTGTTAATGATGAATTTGTTTTCCATTTTTTACATGAGTTTCCATTAAGCAAGTCATTGTTTTGTTCTTGAAACAAGACACGCGAGGAGTTCAACCAGTCGAAAAAGTGATTACATGGCTTCACTGGGTATTTGATTTCACGTGATTGAGCATTTTAGGGTTCAGTATAGTAGGTGGGAGTGATGAATAAGCTCATATACTGAGCATCTTTTCAATATTTGGTTTAGTTGTTAGTGTGCAGTTATGATTTTCAGTTTGTATAGTGGTTTTGGTTTTAGAGCAGGAATCAGGTTGCAGGTCTTGGAGTTTGAGATGATATGGATAAGGCACTGATATTACAGTTATTTTCTACCTCACATGGAGGATATCATCCCCATTGGAGCCCATGTTAGCACTCATATTTGTTGTAATGAACCCCGTCGTTAGGAAAACAAGCTTTGCATAACAAGTACAATTTTTTTTTTTTTTTTTTGTTTATATAGGAAGGTAATAACGACAATACACTCAAACATCGCAACTCAACAACGAACACAATGCACGCAATTCACACAACATACAAACTTAACGACCTATCATACTAGCACATAATGCAGCTAGAAGCAACATACGACATTCAATAAGACGAAGAATAAAAAAGACTACCCACTCGCTGTGCCCTGCAATGGTTAGGACCTCTAGGACACATAAGCAACGCTCAAGCCCAAGCTCCCTTCCATTTTGACCATTTAAGGTCTCAAGGATGGCGATTGTTCTGAGGAACAAGGAGATATCTACATCCCTCCCGACACAACCAAGACAAAGACAACCAATCTATAATACAACATTAGATCAACTAAATATTCATGCCATCAATCCTAACATCAATTGACAATCATGCATCAACAATCTAGTTCTAAATCAATCCAGCATCGACAAAATTTATTAGCGCATTAGAACACAATTAAGTCATCATTCTATATACCCGGCGCAAGAAGTCCAATTTACACAACCAAACACAATCACACTAAAATCATGGTGCAAGAGTGTATGTAACTTTATTCAGCATACATCACATCATTCAAGCCACAAAAATAAATAAACGACACTCCAACATTCTAGTGACCCTCAACGTGCGCCGACAGGGAAGTCCAAACATTATACCATACTTCCTTCAACACCTTACAATTTCACGTGCATGAGAGGTAACTGAATTAAAACCTGTTAATCAACAACTAAAAGAATTAGCTAACTCAATAAA
This sequence comes from Picea engelmannii, assembly GCA_009831015.1. NCBI lineage: Eukaryota > Viridiplantae > Streptophyta > Pinopsida > Pinales > Pinaceae > Picea > Picea engelmannii. The sequence continues at coordinate 484,723 of ML798084.1, forward strand.
AATCTAAAACTATCCTTCATACCAGTAAATTTTTATCTGCGCTAGCATTCAAATCACTTAATTAGTCATAACCCAAATTTACCATCATGAATATTGTACCAGGCATATCATAACCATCCACAATCTAATAATAAAATATATAAAAACATCAAGTGACATTATACCTATCCAGTCAAGGGCTTATAAATCCAAAACTCAACTACAATTCTCTTAACTTCTCTTTTTCATCTTTTTCAATTATAAAACAAGGACTAAACCCATAAAATGTAAAACTTCTATTCATTTAATGATCAAACTTGACTAATCAATAAGAAGATTCCATCCTTACTCGAGCATGATCCTTTCCTACCCTTACTTCCCTAAATTCTAATAATTAAGCATACTAGGAAGCCAACCCCTCTACCCTCCGGAAGATTCCATCCTTACTCAAGCATGATCCTTTCCTACCCTTACTTCCCTAAATTCTAATAATTAAGCATACTAGGAAGCCAACCCCTCTACCCTCCGATTATGGCGTCCTTATCTCTTGGGGCAACGATTCCAAATTAAGACAGATCATCAAAGCCTCAAATAATTTCTGGAACAACGCATTTCCTCACAGGAGCAACAAAAATGGGTCACTAAGCTCTTTGGCTATGATTATGAGATAA
>ML798084.1:487304-511241 GCA_009831015.1 Picea engelmannii
TGTACTGCATATTTTATATATCTGGTATCTTGCAGCCTCGATATCCCAGTGGATGCCTATCTGATGTCTGGTGCTGCTGCACACCAAATGTCGCCTACCCTGCTGGTCTCGCCAAAGTCCTTCTCTGACCCCCGCCCATGAGGTCCTCCTCTACTATGAGGGCCTTCTGGATAACATCATGCAACATTTGAGGCATTAGAATCCTCACTTTTGCATGAATGTTGACATTAGGGTCGAACACGAATTTGGTGACCTTAAGCTTCTCAAAATTCAGGTGCAGAGCATACCAAAGCAGCTCCATAAAACAAGACTCATACTCGGGCACCGTACGATCGCCCTGTTGCAAGGCATTGAACTCATTGAGATGATGCTCAATGAATTCCTCAGACAAATACCTCTCCCAAAAATGTTCCTCAAACAGATCCCATGACACATCTTCGACAACCATGTTCAGTTGCAGCAGGAGTGTCTTCCACCATAGAAGAGCGCTCTCCTTCAGTTGAAATACCTCCATGTGGACCTTCATGTTGGAGGTATAGTCGTGAAGTGCAAATCACATCGTCATATTCTCAAACCATGCCTCGGCGGTTGCGTCATCCGGGGCACCAAAGAACTCAGGAAATTTAACCTTCTCGATTTCATGGTTAATGCTACCAGTACCGACCAGGGCACGCGGTGGACCCTCAAGAGGTGTCGGCACCCTGGCCTCATATCTATCCAAATGACTGAGCAGTGCCTCACACATCCTTTAAAAGTACCCCATCAACCCAACCACATCACCCACAACTATTTGTTCCTACTCGAAAACTTGTTCGTCTCCCTGGGGGTTAGACCCCTCGAGTGTGGAGGCTACTGGGGGTGTCGCACCTCCTTCCCTAGCACCCCGTCGTCTGCCTCCATGACATCCTCTAACAATGATTACCTACATGAATACAAACCAATTTAATTAGTGAAATTTTATAATCAAGTATCTAATCAATGGAAGTCGTAGTGATCCCAAGTAGCGGGTCGAACTGGCTCTGATACCATATGTAACGAACCCCGTCGTTAGGACAACAAGCCTCACATAACAAGTACAATTTTTTGTTTTTTGTTTTTTTGTTTATATAGGAAGGTAATAATGATAATACACTCAAACATCGCAATTCGATGATGAACACAACGCACACAATTCATGCAACATACAAACATAACTACCTAACATACTAGCACATCATGCAGTTGGAAGAAACATACGACATTCAATCAAATGAAGAATAAAAATGACTACCCACCCATCCTTCCATGCAATGGTTAGGACCTCCAGGACACATAAGCAATGCTCAAGCCCAGGTTACCATCGATTTTTACCATTTAAGGTCTCAAGGTTGGCAATTGTTTTGAGGAACAAGGAGGTATCTACATCCCGCCCGACACAAGCAAGACCAAGCCTACCAAGCTATAATACAACATCAGATCAACTAAATATTCATGCCATCAATCCTAACATCAATTAACAATCATGCTTCAAAAATCTAGTTCTAAATCAGTCCAGCATGAGAAAAAATTTATTAGAGCATTAGAACACCATTAAGTCATCATTCTATCTACCCAAGGAAAGAAGTCCAATTTACACAATTGTTGGGCTCTAAAGATGTCCTAAAAACAACCTTAGTCTGACATTAATTTTATCAACTGAGGATTCGTATTTTCTCTCAAGAATGTCAGCAAAGTATATACAGATAGTCGTAGAGGTTTAAATCATGTAGATAATTCAGTTACAACAAATATGAGTCTATCGAAATTACTGCAATAATCAAGTTCTTCACAGATTAACTAAAAACTCTGAAACTAATAACTCAATCGACAGAATTGTAGTCTGAACAATAACACACCATGAATCAAAGCATCAATCACTTTACTAAATTGATTCATTTATCTAAGAAACAATAATTTAATCTACGAAAACATTTAATGAATCAATCTCTCAGTGATTAATTAATCTGTTGGAAAGGAACAACGATCTACTAAGTATTTAAGAAGGAACAACAAATGCGAATTAAACAAAAGGAAAAACAAATGTAAATTTAACGAAAGGAAAAACAAATGAGAATTTAAATGAAAGGAATTCACAAGCGATAAATTGGCAGCAAATCGAAATGGAACAACAATCAATAATCTCCAAATGGGACATCTACTCTCTGCAAATGGAACAACATAACCAATTCATAAAAGAATCAACACATTAATGAATCTATTTTAACTACTAAAAGGAAATTCAAATCACAGAACTATAACATAATTGATAAGATTACAGATGAGACAATAGCTCATGTCGACTGGGCCCACGATCTTTAGAAGATACTACTAAGAAAAAATCAGTACACAGAAATGATCAAAACGCTTGAAGCTTTCATTAATTCCATAATTCATGAGTCCTTTACAATGGTATTGTTGTACAAAGTGTCAACAATTTAAGAGATCCGAATTCTTGGTTTTCTCTCTATCATTCACTATTCTTTACATATTACAATGAGATAAGTAAATTAAGTTATCCTGAGGATCGAGAGATCCTCATGATTTCTTTTACTATTTATGAATATTGCAAGATAAAAAGTCAATCTTCCTTTGAACAATTTTGTGCCTTATTTCTTCGATCTTCAACGGTCTGTGCATCTTCATCATCTTCTTAATTATCTTTAGTTAAGAGCAATTGTCCATTTTTGCATAAAATCAAAACAATTCAAACCAAAGTTCAAAAAATATCTAATATCATTCAACAATATTTCCTAAAGGCTTTTTAACCATTTTCTTCCCTAATTACTTCAAATTAATAGAAAAGTCAACAAAGAAAATATCACAAACCAGAGTAACAAGGAGAATATTTATACCTTTTTCTCAACCCAACATACCCCCCAGCTTACCTTTTTGCATTTCCTCATGCAACAAGAGAGTTTATATGCAAAGCAGTGATACTGAAGGGTGGAGAGGTCTCTTTCCTAGGTCTCTGGAACCCATGTTTACATTTAAGCTCTTCAAAAGCAACATCTTCCATTTTCTTACGAATTTCATAAACACTTTGATAACCCTCTAGAGGATACAAATAATGGGAGAAATATACTTGCATCCAATCCAGGAAGGCCCTTCTTCCATGATCATTTTCTCATACCTCTCTAACCTGAGAGCAACTGCTTGAAAATTCCTGAAACCAAATGGTTCCCTGTTCGTGACTTCATTTGAAGAGACATTCCATCTTAATTTGGAATCATAAAGGGCTTCTTCTTTAATTTCTCCAAAATACTGCAGCCCTGAATGTACAACATGTCTATGGATGGGGGCTAAATATTCCACAACCTTCTCCCTCTTCATGAATGCTCTATGTTGCATAATGGTATCAAAGGGTTTATGAGGTTCCCCTATGATCCATAGGTCTAGTCCATTATCCCTTTTCATGAAGACCTTAGGTTCTTTGGCCTACCTAAGTTTATTTTTTTCAAATGACAAGAAGGCATGAAACTAGATATCCCCAGTGAATGGATTGGGGTTGTCTTCTCTATTTTCTTCCTGAATGAATTTGTGAAGGTATAGTTCACACAAAAAGTATTGTACTCCATCCTCTTGTTATTTTAAACATGAAACAAAATTAGAGACAATGGTAAACTCATAAGGTGTTCCTACCCTAATAGATTTCACTTTTAATAATAGATAATGTTCTAATAAAAATAGGGCATAATTAGTAGCAGGGGCCCTGCAAGCTAATGTATTAGAATAAACAGAGAAAATTTATTTGATTTGCTCCAAAGCTCCATCAAGCTATCCTTGTAACTTGTAACGTATTCACATTTTCTTTAACTCTGTTGAGCTCAACAAAGGTCTCATTCTCAAATGTTGACATGGCTCAGAGTTGTCTGACAACTTTCTGATGCTCTGTGGATCTCACCATTTCACTTCGACATTGGGTCAAGGTTTGTTGGGATTGTTCCAGTTCTTCTTCCAACCTTATAATAGTAGCATCTTGTTCAGGGGAATGAAATACTTCTTCAGTCTGAACAACTATTTCTACTATTGTTGGAACCTCTGTCTGAGTTTCTATTTCAACTGATTCCAAAGGAGCATGAAATTATGTTTGTGTTCCAACAGAATTGGTGTGAATTTCCCTTCTAGGAAGTGGATTTATTCCATGTAATCTAGCCCTCTTATATTTCTTCTTCTCATGGGCTTTGTCAGCTTGTTCTAGTTGGTTCTTAAGTTGTCTAATTGTTTCTTTCAATCTGCCAACTTTTTTTTTAATACTTTTATTTTCTTGACCCTCTTCCTCAATGTCTTAATTTCATGTTCCAATTTTCTAATTTTGTTATTGTCTTTTTCTATTGTTTCTTTTTGTCTAAGGGTAATTTCAAGGTATTCATCACCTTTATCAACTGGTAATTGATTCCCTATATCTTATGGGTGCTCTAGTTGATCTAAAGGACTATTCTCATCGAACTGAGGTTATGTATGTTCTTCTCCCTCAGGAGATGGAATCTCCATAAAAGTAATATGAAAGACAGGGTTTGAATGAGAAGAAGTTGGACCTTGGAGCTCTCATGACCTGTCTGTATCTTCAGTAAGTCATATCCCTAAATTTCCCAACACTTGGGCCATCTCCTCTTCATAACTTCCAAAGAAATCATCTTGTTGTTATACAGGGCTTTCATGTGATGGTTGTTCTGTTTGTACAGTTTCCTGAGTGCTTTTAGGTTGTGCTTTCTCCTTATCCTTTCTTCTTTTTACAGTGGAGGTATCAAGAACATAAATTTTTCTTTGTCTTTTCTTATTTGATTTTCCTTCCTGCATGCTCTGAGTTTCTACCAACTGAATAAGGTATGTTTCCATTTTAGTTTGGGGTACTGGTATTTAAATTTGGGCATTATCTCCCTCTGTCTGTGCTTCCTCAATTCCTTGTGGAGGAATTTCATGGTGGAATTCAGGTTTCTCAATTTGCAGGGGCCTATCGGGCTCAATTAAGTCCCCCAAAGTTATTTGTGTATGGTTTAAGGCCATGTTTACTATCAATTTTACTAACCCGTGATGACTAATTACATTGGCAGGGTATTTGTCTTTTTGGGTTCTTCCAGCGACTTCATGCAGCATGGTATTAAAAAAGAATGGTAGATTTATCACTAATTGTTGTTTTAATACTTCCAGTAGCTTGAGGTGGAAAGGTCTCACCACGTCATATCGCCCATCGCATGTGATGTATCTATGTATCATGCATGCTATCTCCCTCCAGGGTTCGCTAAGAGCAGTGGCGTTGAGGCCTTTTCCTTTTTTGTCAAATTCTTCCCCTGGTTCTGCGAAGGACTCCACAACTTCCTTGAGTGTTGTGTATTTACTAGTCCATTATGTTCCTTCATTTGGGAGGCATGTTACCTAACCTATAATGGCATTAGTAACTAGTATTTGTATGCTTAGGATTACTGAGACTCCCCCCTATAAATTTTGGAAGAATGCTAGCACGACATTTATATCGAATCCCCGTAGTCTATTAAAGTATTGCGTCAACCCTAGACGGTGTAGAGTTTCCCTTTCTTGGTTAGTTACTTGCATAAATGTAGGCTCATGAAGAATTCTTCGGCCACCCATCTCTTATGTAAACAAGTCAGCACAATTATCGTTCCCACCTGTAAACTTCGTTAGACCATCTTGTGAGAAAAAATTACTAGAAATGGTAAAAATTATAGAAGATCAATGGTATATAGAAATACAAATTTTCCCATTATCTATAATCATTATGGCCTATAGATAATCGTGCAAAATGTCCATCCCCCCATGAATGAAAAGGTCGACCTCGACCATCGGTATGTGTGAACGTAATAATGGAGGTCAATCAAGTGAGGGATAATTATTATGTTGTCGTCGCTGGGAGAACGACCGTTAATAGCTTTCAAATCAATTTAATGTTAATCATGAACGATAATCACACCTTTTGCGGAAAGTAAAAGTTCAAATAACAATATTCAATATGTTAAGGAAGAATATTCTGAGTAGTCCTAATTTGTTCACGTTTTATAAATATGCCACATGTCATAACTTTGTTACTTTCCCTTGTGTTGAATATAGACGGAATGATAGCCTATTTTTTAAGAAAAGAAGTCTATTAACACAATAAAAACTTAGTGTATTAAGATAAACTTCAATACCATAGGTAGAGCCACTGCTGCCAGTAGGCATCCATAGCCTCCACAAGGTTGCATATTAACCCATAGATGAGCCAGTATCCTCAATAAATAGTTTGAATAGTCTTCTCCCAAAAAAGGCCACTATCCTAGTTTGGTAGCCAGATAACAATAATGCCACTCACTAGATCGTAACAAAGTGAACAAGTCGGCTCGTGATGAGACCTCTTGTCCTTTGACCCTAAATGCCAAAGGCCATTGCCCTGGTGTGGTATCCATAGTGGGAATGTCACTTATGTTAGTCTCTTATGATCCTGGTAGGTTGGCTCATGATGAGACCCTATATCCTTTTTGGGAGAAGGTTATTTTCTTTATTTGTTTTATTATTATTATTGTTTTATTTCTTTCTTTCTTTTTTCTTTTTTTTCTCTTATTTTTTTTATTAGGCTTTATTAAGGGAGGCTCATCTACTCCTTAAGAGTGTGGGATGGCATAAGAAGTGTAAGAATGCCAAGTAAAAATGTTCCTTAGACTCCTTATTATGATGTGAAGGCAATTTATCATTCAAGTATATGTATATATATATATATATATAGGGGAAAGAAAAAAATTACGGTGGTTAAGGATTATGAACAATATTAAGATAATTCAGAAAAATCAATCCATAAACAATTTGATAAGGTATGCTACATATTCCTCAAAAAAAAAAATGACAAATCGTTACCATGGTGGTTAGAAGTGATTCTTTTAAAATTAGTTAGTGAAGTTCATACCCAAAGGAGTGGCTAAACGTATCAGAAGCACGTATTGTTGGTGGAAACAAAAATCGTTACTTTCAAAGGAAAGGATCAACAATCGCAAAAAGGAACAACAATTGTTTCTTTCGAATGAACAACGCTACCCGAAAAAAAGGAATGGAAATCGTGACAAAGGGAATGGAAATTGTTACATTCGAATGAACGATACTACCCTCAAAGGGAACGACAATCGCAACAAAGGGAATGACAGTTGTTACATTCAAATGAACGACACTACCCTCAAAGGGAAACACAGTTGCAACAAAGGTAACTGCAGTTGCAACAAAGGGAACGACAGTTGTTACATTCGAATGAACAACACTACCCACAAAGGGAACGACAATCGCAACAAAGGGAACGACAGTTGTTACGTTCGCGAAAGATGACGATGATGTTCAAATTTAACCATCTAATTAAGTAATTGGATGGTTTGCAGTGTCATGCATTCATTTTCTATTTACTACAGCCGCGCATTATTTTAGTGCGGTCGCTCGACTTTTTTCTACGAAACATGACATATTCATTTTCTATATAAAACAAGGTTTATTTTTTATGGATTTTTTAAAGTGAGACAAGAGAAATTTGAAGTTTCGAATAAGGAATAGAAAAGAGTGCTAATTATATTTCATTACAATCATCTTTTCTAGTTTTTTTTCTCCAAATCTCTTTATAGTGACTTTCCTAGAATGAAAAACCTTAAAACTCGATCAAATATTTAAATAAAATTATATAAAATATGTACAGTGCTAAAAAACAACAATTTCATGGAGCTAAAGTTGTTGGGTTACCTTCCCAGCTAGTTAAAATCTGAACAGTAAGATCATTACTTACTTCTTGGCAAAAAGATTCTTTTGAAAGAGACTGATGGTAAAGCTGTAGTCGATGTCCATTTAACAAAAAAGGAGAACCAGACCCGTTGATGGTAGCTAAAGTGACAGTGTCATTATCATGGACTTCCTTGATTTCATACGGTCCCAGCTACCTTGTCTACAATTTCCCAGGAAAATCCTGAATTATGGAATCCTAGAGAAGCGCCCAATCACCTTTCTGGAAGGATTTCTTCTTGATATGCTTATCATGCCAACTAACTCTCTGCTACTGAATAAAAATTGTGTTCTCAAGGGAGAACAAGTGTGCTTCATCTAACTCATTGAGCTGTTGTAAGCACTATGTGTGTGCTTCCATAAGATCCAGTCCAATTTCTTGGGCCATTCTTAGAGTCTTTATCTCAAATTCAATTGGAAAGATAGGCTCTTTTCCAAAGACTAGGTGATAAGGAGAGTATCCAGTAGTGTTACGCCATGTTGTGTGATAGGCCCATAAGGAATTTGGAAGCTTGGATGCCCAATTTTGACGATTTGACTAGACAGTTTTTTCAAGATTTCCTCCAAGACTTTATTGGTACTTTCCACTTGTCTGTTTTCCTATGGGTGGTATGGGGAGGTAATCCTATGTTTAATATGATAATTGTGCAGAATAGATGATATTTTATGATTTGTAAATTGCGACCCTTCGTCTGTGATTACTTCCATAGGTAATCCATAGCATACAAATAGTTCAAAGAGAAACTTAATGATTGCTTCCTCAGTTGCGTTTGGCAAGGCCACTGCTTCTACCCATTTGTTCATATAGTCTATTGCAACTAGTATATAAGACTTTTGGTTTGATTTTGGGTTAAAGGAGCCAACAAAATCTAGTTCTCATCTCTTGAAAGGTTCCATCACCACTTGTGGTTGCAGGGAAATTTCATCAGCTTGGCCTAGTCGACCCATCCTCTGACAATTGTCACAGGCCTGGACATACTTCTTTTCATCTTTGAATATTGAGGGCCAATAATATCCCATATGTAAAACCTTATGCCCAGTTCTGCGGTCTGCAAAATGTCCTCCACGGGGCTCATCGTGACCCGCCTTCAATACATTGTAAATTTCATCATCTCTAATACATCTTCGAATTTGAAGATCAGACCCTGTGTGCAAAAAATATCCACCAATCCAAGTGAACTGTGCACTGCACTGAAGAATTAATTTCCTTTCTCTTGATGACAAGTGTGCTAACAATTTCCCAATTGCCAGATAATTCACCACATCCGCATACCAAGGCATCTTAATAGTCACAGCGAACAGGTGTCCATCTGAAAATTGGTCTTCAACTATCAAAGACTTATTTGTTTTGGGTATACAAGACAAGAAGTTTGCAACACAATTCTCTCTTCTCGGTCGATCCTTAATGGTGATGTTGAATTCCTACAACAGAAAAAACCACCGAGTAACATGTCCATTAGTAATTGGTTTGTTAGCTAAGTATCTAATAGTAGAGTGATAAGTATACATAATCACTAGATAACTTGTTATATAGTGTCGAAATTTATTAATAGCATGTATAACGGCTAAAAATTCCTTTTCTGTTACTGTGTAATTTAATTTGGCAGGAGTAAGATTTTTGCTAATAAAATAAATAGCGTAAGTTTTTTTGTCTTCTTCCTATCCAAGGACAGTGCCTATAGCAATTTTCGATGCATCTGAAGAGATATGAAATGGTAATTTCCAATTTGGTCCTCTCAGCACTGGTGTTGTTGAAACTAACCTTTTGAGCTCTGCAAATGCAACATCACACTTATCAGACCACTGAAATTCTACATTACCATTTAAAGAACGTAAAGGTGCAACTATTCTTGAAAACATTTCTATGAATCTACGATAATATTCTGCATAGCCAAGGAAACTACGTACCTCGTTTTGTGTACGAGGTGTAGGAAAATTAAGGATTACCTCTATTTTTGTTGGGTCTACCTTGATTCCATCTGCAGAAACATAGTGTCCTAGTACCACACCTTCAATCATCATCATATGACATTTATCATGACTCAAACATCACCTAGTAGCAATGCATTGTTCCAATACCTTCTCTAGATTTCTTAAAGCTTGATCAAAGTCAGTGCCATAAGGGGTAAAATCGTCCATGTAAACTTCAAGTCCTTCATTAATTAAATCAGAAAATATACTTAAAATTGTTCTATGGAATGTAGCTGGAGCATTACATAATCAAAAGGGAAATACTCGATATGCGAAGGTACCCCAGGGACATGTAAATGTATTTGTATCCTGGTCTTCCGGAGCAATCTAAATCTGATTATAACTGCTAAATCCATCTAGGAAGGATAAAAATTGCTTCCCTGCTAAAGTATCAAGGACCTGATCAATAAAAGGTAGGGGAAAATGGTCCTTATGGGTATATTTATTGATTTCTCTGTAGTCTACATAGATTTTCCACTTACCATTCTTTTTAGGGACGATTACTAGGGGAGAGACCCACTGGCTGTCTGAAATAGGATAGATGAAATCTACATCCAACAGTTTTCATAATTCTTCTTTGACAATGTCCCTAAAATGAGGGTTTAATATTCATTGGGGTTGTCGGATGGGTTGAGCATATTTTTGAATATAGATATGATGTATACATAGATGGGGATCAACACCCTTCATGTCAGGATACTCCCAAGCAAAATCATGTTGATATTTAGAAAGGATCTGAATCAATTTTTGTTGTTGTTTCTCATTCAAATTGGCATTAATATTCAGAAATATTCCTGGTGTGATTTCAACTGTAATGTTGTTGTGGACAATAGTAGTGGGAATTTGTTGCTCCATCAATTCTTCCAAAGGATCTCCCTATGCTTCATTATCTAAAACAAATTTTATCATTTCACATGTTGGGTTGCCTAAAACAATTGGGTTGCTCATGAAGCTATTGATCACATCATCTTCTAGTTGGTTTTTTAGCCCAAGAGCTTCTTCTAGTGTGAGAGGATATCGTAGGTTTTCTTCTGGGTATCTAGGTGGTTGCAACTGCTGATGTATGACATGTAGACTTGGTTTAGCTGGAGAATACAATATAAGGTTATTTATATCACTTCCTCTAGCAATTGTCATGTTTCCTGCATGACATCCTATGTATGCATTTGTCGTTGCTAGCCATGGTCACCCCAATATTAACAGGTGTCCATCTAGTCTACTTCTTGGGTTGATAACTAGGAAATCAGTTGGGTATTCCCAAGAGTCGACCGAGATTGCTATGTCTTGTAATATGCTGACTGGTTTAACCAGCAATCTATCAGTCAATTCTAACATAGTTGAAGTAGGTTCGAAGGAGGTGATACCCAAGACATTACAGGTCTCAGTGGTCAGAATATTGATGGCTGCCCCCAAATCCACCAGTGTATTTGGAAAAAAATAACCATGTATCTGAACTGTTACCATGATATTCCTTGGGTTTGTGTATTTGACTAGATCTTGCTTACCTAGAATAAGATCAGACAAAGTTCCTACCACGTGGACAGTTGATGGATTCTTAGTTTTCCTTTCAGGCTTCTTCCCACATAATTCTTTAATTGTTTTTGCATAAATAGGAATATCTTCTAAAGCCTGTGGAAGTGGAATTTTAACACATAGATTATTTAGTTCCCTGATAATATAAAAGTTAGGATATACGACTAGTTTTGCTATCATTAGACTCTCGAGAAATGGGGCAAGAGAAATTACATCTTTATCAAGATTTTTTTTGCTTGATTATGTTTTCCCCCTGTTCTGTTTCTTCTGTTATGACCACAGTCAATGGTTTTATTGTTGGTTGTTTGTCATTTGCATTCTCCCGTTCTTGATGAATGTCACTTTCCTCGGGAGAAATTACACGCCCTGATCTCAACTGGAGTTCATTTCACCCTCCAAATTCTCGACAATTTGCATGAGATGGACTGGTATGTTATTAGGATTTGGGTTAGGTTGAGATGGTAATTGAGGGTGCATTTGAGTTTGGGGATTTTGGGGAAATTGAAGTGGAGCAGTTAAAGTGGGTTGAGCTTGAGGATCTATTCCCATGGGTTGATTTTTCAGTCCCATCAGGCGCTGCCAGTTTTGAGTCCAATTGGGGGCTTGGGCAGCTGTGCTAGTCCACTATGAAGGATAGGGGTTATTATTTGAATTCTGCCAAAATGGGGTAGGGTATTGCAAGTTAGGCCAAGTAGGATTAGCAATTGGTTGATTTGGCCAGGGTGCAGTAGGATATTGTTGGGACTTCTAGGTGGGGTTAGAAAATGGTTGGCCCTGCCATGTGTTTCCAGAATTATGTTGCTGATTATACTGCCCAGAAAAGAAAGAAGAAGGATTTTGTAGCGTACCTGGGGGGCGACCCTGCCACTGGCGATGCTGAGGCATTAGATACACTGGTTATGTTTCCTCTTCTACTTCTTTAAAGACAAATTTTAGTCATGGGAGTGATGGAAATTGCTCTGTCGCATGGTCCTTGGCACAGATGGCGCAAGTCCGAACCACCTCTAAGGGGCACTCTCTTGAACCATGTTTCCTCCTTCATCATGGAACAAATATAGCCAACGACTGTTATGCTTCTTCTTGTTTCTGTTTAACCTGCAGAACATCCAATTGTGTGGTCAGAGTACCCAAAATGTCAGTTTTAAAATTTTCTAAAAGATTACCAATTTCTGCTCGGGTGACACTCCCTCTAGTAATGTTGTTGCTTTTGGTGATGGGGGCTCATATTCCCGATCTGGTTTGTGTACTACCGTGTGAACACCTGACACACAATTGGACAATTTCATCATACGTTTCTTGATACATATCTCCTTTTCCCATCAAATTCAATGTTTCTACCCATTCACCCTTGATACCTTTTATTAGAGTGGCTTTAAGTACCTCACCTGGTAGTGTACCATAAGGTGATCTCTACAGGTTATATTGAAATCTTACAACATAGTCTTCTAGTGTTTCATTTTCTTTTGCAATCATTTTAAAAATTCCATCCTTTAAATCCCTGGTTCTAAAGAAGTCTTGACATTTCATAAGGCTTGTTTCATTTCATCACATGAATTTATAGTTCCTCCCCCTAGTCCCATGAACCATCGTAAGGCTCCTCCTTTCAAAGTGGAAGGAAATAGCTTTAGTTTATGGCGTTCAAAGGTATAGTCATATCCTCTACACATGATATCAAACTCGAATAAGAACGCGCCAAGGTCCTCCGAGATGAATCCATTGAAGGTTGGAAGATTATGTGGTGGAATGGCTTGTTGACGATTAAAATCACAACGAAGTTTTGCCTGCAAAGTGTTGCTAAAGCCTATTATTATAAAATCTAAATAATACTAGTAGGTGGGACCCCCTTGTAGATTGGATATCAGTTTTGGATCTTATTTGATATTGTGCTACTACTTGACACTGCTTTCATGGTGATAACATCTTGTTTTATTGGTGATGGATAAGGCATGTTATATGGTTTTTCTGCTGCTCTAGGCTCAAGTTTTATTTTACAACGACCATGTTATCCTTTGTTATCATTGTTATCTGTTATTAGATATATTAGTATGAGACCTACATAATAAACATGTTAGCAACAACACATACAAGAAATTGGAAGGAAATGAAAGCAATGCAACAAAATGCAAAGGAATTAAACTATGCAAATATACTATTATACATGCATTGGAATTTAAATGGTCATTGTTAAACCTAGCAATAAGCTAATGGTTAGCAATTTGTTGAGTTATATGGAACATGGTTTATTTATGTTATGGCATAAGTTAGAAATGTGATATGGTCGTTCTATTGGTTTTAATGGTTGATGGTTTTGATACATGGTTAATTAATTGAGTTAATGGATTAATGGTTGGTGTGTACTGATGAATTAAATGACTAGAGGGTGGAGGCGACGTGCATTTAGTGCAAGTCACCTTTACTCCTTCCACTAGCCTCCACCCTAATTGGGCTATTGTTCAACTGTGTCGCTTTGGTTACACTCCAATTTTCAAGCAGAGAGGAACTGCTCGACCAACTCGCATTTTAAGGTGTTTTGATTACAAGTATGTTTTTTTTTCCATTCATGAGTCTTCTCTGGTTATGAGATAGATATTGGTTTGGATGTATGGGTTGTGCTTTCCTTAAGTATTGCAACTGTGTAAAATTGTGATTTTTAGAATGAAGTGTTGATGGTTTTCTCTGCAATAATGTTTGAAGTCACAATGTTATTGGTCATCCTGAGTGTTCGCAGCCATAAAGGCTCTTTGTCATCCTTGTTGGTTTAGTTGAAGGGTTTCCTTTTGTCTTGGGTGGCTAGTTGTCTTCATGCATTCGTATCACCTTACCTGGTCCTTGTCTTTTATGGGGTTTTGATGGTTGGGAACACCTCTGTCACTGTTCTTTATTCACTTGGGCATTGGGTTTTTTTCACCACTAATGGTAACGCAATGGGTTATATTGTTTCTTCTCGACCATGTTTTCACCTCAGCATTGTGCTTGTTTGATTGGAGAGCCATGAGGGTTATACCCTGCGTGTGTTAAGTATCATTACCAGACCGAATTGGAGTCTTACTCCTCTGTTCATATCCTCTCCTGTCACAGGATTCATCACCCTGTCCATGAAGTAGATTGTGGTGTTCTTTGTGTGTACATAGTTGGTCTCGGAGGTTTTCACCATTGAGACGAGTCGACTTTAGTCTCCATGTGTTGGCCACAAAGAAAACCCTTAGCTCCTCAATTCCAAGGGTTGATAGAAAAGACCATTGTGGCATGTCGGTTTTACTATTGGTTGTTACAGGCTGGTATGTATTTTCGACAGAGTTGATTACCGGCTCGACCAGTTGATTACATGACTTTAGTGTTGGTTTTGGCATCTAGTCACTGTAATTGTTTATATTGGGTGGATAATCTCAGCATGGTTAATTGGAATGGGTTGTTAAATAAAATACATAGTCATTGTCCTTGTGTTTATTAAATTGATAGCCCATCACTGTTTCTAATTGATCAATGCGCAATGATGTTTCACACTTGATACATTGGTATGAGTCGTATTCCTATAAGAATGAATCAATGATTATTGTAACTGTGTGTTTTTAATGGCCACATCATTATTGAAATTAGAGTGCTTATGGCATTTCCATCCACTATGTATGTACGGTTATTTGATTGCGTCATCAAGAATGGGTACAAGTTTTCACACAGTATGGTTTGGTTGCAGTTTGATTAATTTGAGCAATAATGTTGTTGCCTCTTTGTAGTGGATTGATAACTCGGCACGATAGGTTGAGTTAATGATATTGTGATTGTGTGTTTAAAATTGTCAAATGGGGATGTTGCATCGTGGTGTTTATGGTATGTCTTCCCACTATGTATGCTATGGATTTTTTTAGGTTGCACACTCAGAGATAGTCACAGAGTTTTTAAACATGGCCTTGTTGCAATTCAATTTATTTGCATTATGAGGTCGGGTATGATGTTGTTGCCTCGTTGTGTTGGATGGATAGCCCAACATTTTGAATGTTTAGAGTCAAAGAAAAATTGGACCTGTACAGTCACAGAAATGCAATTGTGTTTTGTCGAATGGTTGTATATTTCACAGCATAGCGTGAATTAAAGTAGTGATTGTTATCTATGTGTTTAAATGGCAAGCCAAGATCTTTTGCAAGATAAATATTGATCATTGTGTTTACTATCCATTATGAATGTCAAGTGAATATCATTCATTTTAATAGTGATAGGCAGGGGTGCTGTGACAATATAACCTCATTGTAATTTAATTATTAAATGAGTTGAAAGACAGAATTGAGCACGATTTTTATGTCTGCAATTGATGATTGAAATAGTTCACAGTGGTTGGTCAGCAGAGTGGAAGTAATTGATTGTGTATTCATTTAGAAATATATTAGATGTTAAATGGATAGATGATAAAACTAGAGATCCTCTACAGGTGGTTCTGGAATGAAAACTGTCTTATTTGATGGCATTGTGTTAATTATTTTATTACAATGAGCAAGTTGATGCACAAAACTGTTTGAATTTTACATAATAATTGTTTTTGGTCTCACTAGTCATTTGGTTGAGGTGTTTCCTTTTACAGAATGGTTTATGGATCACTTGATTAATTTTATGAATAGTAATCGCTCTCTTTCCCTACCATTATTTCATTTTTCGCTAATTACAACCCCATCGCCTTCCCACATTCATTTTTTACTCCCTTTTCTAAAATTGATTACAGTCAAGGAGAGTTTTGTATTGAATCAGTTGGAAGTTACATTGTCTTGGTTGGATTACAGTGAATTTTTTCTTTAGTTTGCATTACAATTGATTGTTGTTATCTTTGAGCAGTAACCGTGTTATTTTCCCCCTTCATTATATCATGTTTCACTCAATACAAACCCCTCGCATATCCCAGAACCCTTTGTTCACCCCCTTCTCATTGACAAACAATTTAACAATTTGTATGGATTGGATTGCATGAGTTTGATACGTTGCTGAGCCAAATTTTATTTAATATGTTTTAAGATTTTTCATGTATGGTTATTTAAAAGACTATTTGCTAATCAATCATGCATGCAGGAATGAGTTTTTTCAGTCGAGATAGCCATGGCAGAGGCAACATAGGGAGAGGTAATTGGAATAGAGGCCCAAGAAGGCCAAGGTTCTCCATACATTTTGACGTTGACTCACAAGAGTTAGGCCAGTTGTTTCAGGCCAAATTTTTCAATTGGATTGGGTAAGGAGTGGTCCAACCTAGGCCTGAAAGACCTCCCTTCCAAGTTCCACAAGCCCCCAGTATTCATGTGCCCCCTCATGTCTCACTACAATCTGAGGTTCGCGAACATGACAGATGGCAAGAGATTGTCCACTCGACAATCTCCCAACATCATGGTTGGCCAAATTTGTCTTTTCCTGTTCCTCTGCCTAACAATCAGATTGTCTAAGTTGCCCCTGACCACTCGACAGTGCACTCCTCCCATGGTAGCAAGAAATTGAAAACTGAGGCCCACCATCCCCCTGACAAAGGAAAATCCACTGTCGCCCCTTCTTCGCCCTCCAATGGCTCTGACAAATCCCTATCTTCCCGGATGCATTTGAGGGATGATTGTTCCCATGTGATCGATGAGATTAGTCCTAAAGGCTCAGCACAGCCAAAGGGAAATTCAGGAAAATCGAAGGGTGACAGTAGAAATCAAGGGGATATTGCATCTCAGAGTGGGAAATATGGTTTTTGAGTTGTTATGTTATTTATGGTTGATGACGGTTGACTTTAGAAATTTTGGACAGCATGTTTCCTTTCGATATATGAGTAATATATTTTTGAAGATAATTTCAAATATTTTGAGATTAATTTTCAAATGTTAATATGATTATGGGAGTCACAAGGAGGTGTGTTTTGCTTGATTAACTAGTATGTTATGATTGTTAAGAGATAAGGGAGTCACAAGGGGTCCCACCTACTAGTTATTATTTATTTATAACCCTTATTATGATTATTACTTTTCCCCCTAACTAAAATTTGGTTGAGTCTTTTAATTAACTTAACTAATGAGTTGGTTCAACTATTTCAACCAATTCTAATTTGTTTAAAAGAAAAGGGAAAGGGAGGAACAAGCGGAGGATAGAAGGAGAAGTATACTAAGGTTTTCTCTTTGAGTTTATGTTGAGATAGTTCATTTTTCATTCATTCCTTAATTTATCACAAGCCTAATTATTTTTATGATAGTAGGGTCTTATTGTAGACAACAAGATTCGGGGCTCAAATACATCATTCAGACACTTATTTTTCAGAGGTGTTGATCTATCTTTGATAGTATGTGTAGACTTGTATGTTTGTGAATTATTTTTCATGACTGACAAAGGCTATTGTGCAGACTCGAGTGGGCAATAATCTATGGCAAGTTGATCCAGCTTTTAGAGTTCAGTTTTTTATATTCTATCAGAGGTCCTTTTGTATGTTCCATCGAGGATGTCTAAGTTTGACTTTGGTCCTAGATTTCTGCATGAAATTTTGTAAAAGAATGACTCTTTAGTGAATTGGAATGAAATAAAGGATTTATTTATGTCTCATCTCTCTTGATTATCATCTTGGTGACTTTACTTCTGTCTTTACATTTATTTCAACAACTATTATATTCAGAAAATTGCATAAAAAGTAAATTTCCCGCAAGCTTTTTATTGATGAAATACTAGACTAAGCACTTGTAATTAAGACTTGTGAGTTAGGATGTTATTTTGTTTTGCTATAAACATAGGGTGAGATTCCCATCTGTTTTTCTTTAGCCAAGCAGAATCTGAAAATGATTGAGTAAGATCATTTCATATATTTTCCTCAACATTTATTTGGTGACCATACTAGGGAGATCTTCGATATCTCTCTGGTTAATTTTTATACTCGATTTTCATCGATACATCTTTCTTTTTATGATATTGATTCTTTGACTTTTTTATTCTTAATGAATGTTCTTGTTGCAAGACAACCCAATATTGAGCTCAGTCTTCAAGATCAGAACAACATTGTTTTGAATCTGTTTAATACCATCTTAGACACTGCCAATGCCCATGCTAAGCTTAACCATTCTTGGGTAGCAATAGAACAAGATATTAGTGCTCAAGAACAATTGGGAGCTAGACATAGACAACCCAAAAATCAACAGTGACCCTTTTGTTTCTTCAAGTTTTGGCCTTTCTTTCATGTCCTTAGATTCTCATGCTTCTAGAAGAAGACGAGGCTTGTCACCTGAAGTCAATCCTATTGCTGAAATAGGAAGAAGAAACATTGTTTTATCTACCCAACAAATTCCTCTAAGGAGAACTTTATCTTATTCATCCAGTTTGTCTTTCTTTCCCTCATCTATCATCCACAAGATGGAATCTAGTGGTGGCTCTGGTAGCACATGAAGTGTTTCATCTTCTAAATATTCATCGTCATCGGTGATTGGTGATTGGTAGCTTATATAGCCACCATAACCTTGTCCAATCTACCACAAATCCCACCAAACTCATTAAAAAGCATGGGATTTTTTAGTTCAAAGAAGATGCCACAACCACACTGTGGCATGTGTCCTCTCCTCTTAACCTAGCACCTGCTACTCATCCACTTCCTAAATTTAGAGAGCATCTTCATGGTTTTCAAGAAATAACATTGTCACTACAAACAAACACCTGGTGGCATTTTCTAATGATTTTCATAACATAGGGGCTAGTGATAATGACACTTTCATGCACTTATTCTTCAATTCATTAGAAGGAAAGGTTGCGGCTGATTTCTTTGACCTTCCTCCTAATATTTTGTCTACTTTGGAGGAGTTAATATATTGGTTCTAATCCACTTATGGGCAATCTAAAATCCCAGCCGAGAAGTTACGGGAGTATAATAACATTACCTATAAGGATGGTGAGACCATCAAGTCCTTCAACTTGCGTTTCACCAAGTTATACAATCAAATCCCTGAACTCATTTTCCCTTGGAACCAATCCGCTTTCAGGCATTACTACAATGCATTTCCTTCCCCCTACCATCATAGGCTCGAGGAAAAAGCCATTGATAATCTTGGTTCTTCTCTGCATGCTTGTTCAGAGTATGAAGAACATCTTGAAAGAACTAGACTTCCCCAAGGAGAATAGGTTAGATAGACAGACATGTCCTCCCTTTTATCGCTAGTACAAGATATGAACAACCGTATGATTTTACCTCGAAGTTGGTGTAACTTTTGTGAGGAACACCACGAAGAAACCACATGTGAGGTAAAGAAGAGAGTCAGAGATAAGATCTTTGGTAAAAGACCAGAAGAAACTATCATTGTCCTAGATTTTGCAGAGCCAGAAGATGTCATGGTCATCAATACTAGGAAAAAATCCTATGCCCCCAAGGGAAAATTTGATCCTCCCTGCAATTCTTCTAGCCCGAGCTCATCCTCACCCGCTACTATTGTTCAGGTTCCTAAGATTCCTGAGAGTCAAGGAATTTCTCCTCCTCTCCCCTCTTCCAAATACAATATCATGAATCAATTGGCCAACATCAAATCAAATGAAACCCTTCTAGACATGGTTGTCGTCCCTGAACAACAGATGCATCTAAAACAATTCATGGAAGTAAAAGATTTCATTGTATCCAATCTTTTCGAAGAGGTAAACAAATAGGAGTCTTTTGTAAATAAAGTAGGTGTACATAACTTTAGATACCCTGTAAAAAATCCCCCTTTTTATATTTCTTTAAAGATTATGGATAAGATTTCCCATTGTTGCCTCATTGATGGTGGTTCGAGCCCAAGTGTGATGTCAAATATTATTATGGAAGAGATATGCTTTTCTTGTACAAATGAAAATGCCAGAAGCATGCTCTCCTATAATAGTATACAACAAACAACCATAGGAGAGATTAAGGATGTGACCTTGGTTTTATGCACTCATCCTGAGATAAGGACAACCCTCATCATTCAGGTAATTGATATGCCTGTAAGAAATTACTCAGTTATCTTGGGAAGAGATTAGAAAGCCTTAACAAGTGGATACCTCTCTCTCAAAGGGACACATTTATCCATTCCTCGGAATGGTAAGAACATTATAGTTCTTAGAGAGGGAATAATTTCACCCTACATAGAGAGTGTTCTGCAATCTAGCGTAAAATATATCGAAGAGGACCTAGGAGTGTATTCCATCTTTGTTGAAGAGGATAATATTCCTTTGGAAAGAATCGATTTAGATTATGATATGTGGCATATGCACTTTGATGGTTCACGCTCTAATAAAGGTAATGGGGTTGGCATTATCTTGATTTCCCCTGAAGGAAAAATTCATAATCTGTCTTACAGGTTAGAGTTTTCTTGTAAAAACAATGTCACTAAGTTCGATCCTTTATTATTAGGCATTGAAAACGCCTTTAATCTTGGTTGTGGTCACCTTTCATTTTCTGGAGATTTTGAGCTTGTTGTGAACTTGATACGAAAAATGTTCTCTCCTAGAAACAAGTTGACGGAACAATACTCATAAAATGTTTGGGTGCTCATCTAGAACCTTCTATCTTTCAAAATCGCTCATGTTAAGATGGAGTTGAATTCAATGGATGGTCGGTTAGTTATCTTTGTAGCTTCTCCTAATCAATAACTTTTGCCTCACATGCCTGATTATTCTTTTCAATCTCTATATCGTCCATATATCCCTGACAATGTAGAATCTTGGCAGGCCCTCCCTAACAATAAGAGCATTTTTGCTTTCATTCAAGATGAACCTCTTAAGCCCGAGGATATTATATCCATAGAAAACAATAAGATTCTTGAGGGCTTGACTCCTCTTGAGAGTTCGTTTTCATCGAGTGATGTAGGCAATAAAGAAAAACATAAATAAGAAGAGTTATGAATGAAGGTGGGTGAAACCATCTCCTTGAACATTGGGGCACTTGAATCTTCAACGAACGATGACATAGGTGCCAAATGTTTTGATAAAGAAGTATTGAAGTTTTCCAATCTACTTGGTGGATTTCAACAGGTTTTTGCTTGGCCTTATGAGGATCTTCGTGGTTTTGATCCTGGTCTCCTACAGAATGCTATTCCCATCAAGAAAATCACAAAACCAGTTATGCAGAAACAAAGATCTGTTAACCCTGCACTTAAAGAAACCTTTCAAAGGGAGTTGGGAAATTTCTTAAGGTCTAGGATTATTTTTTCAGTCCACCCTAAATGGGTTCCAAATTGGGTACCTATTTCAAAGACCACTAATCATATTAGAACTTGCATTAATTTTTGAAATTTCAAGAAAGATATTATGAGAAATCCTTTTCCTCCTCTTAGTATGGAAATGGTTCTACAACAGGTTATAGAGTTGTAGTTAAAGCCCTTACTTGACAGTTTTTTGGGTTGCAAGGAAGTCAAGGTAAAAGGAGCAGATGCTCACAAAACCACTCTTATCACTAATTGGGGTACCATGTTTTACAAGTGCCTTCTTTCTTTCTCACTTGATGCAAGTACCTCTTTTAAAATACCTATACACACAACTTTTGATGAATTGGTCAGTATCCATCTCTATCTTGATGATCTGATTGTGTGAGTCAAAGGGTTGATAATTACATCATAGTTCCAAGTGTTTCTTCTAGGTCCATTCAAAATTGATTTTTTCTTGGATACTAACTCTTACATTTTAAATGATTTATGGAAGCAATTGTTTTCATATTGCACTAACAGTCCTCGCTTGAAATATTGTGAGGGACCAACGTGAAAAGTTCTAACGTTGTCTGGATTTTCTGTATACTAGTAGCCTAGATTTTCTTTCATTTTTTGTGCCTCTCTTTTCTGCTTTACAGTAGTTTGACTTCTTTTTTCTAGGTTAAAACTTTCTTTCTGTTGTCTCATTTTTGTCTTTTATTACTGTTGTTTTAATTTCTGCAATTTTACAGCTGTCATGATTTTGTTTCCAATCATCTTTTAGCTAATTTGGTCAAAATAGGATGTTGGATCAATTATGCCACAGTAACACTCCTGCAAAGCATTGTTAGTCAATAACAATCAAGCTTACATAGTTGTTACGATGTTCCTCTAAAGGCACCCTTGAAATCATTATATATCTACACTGTTATCTATAAAGAATTGGTTATCTCTCGCTTCTTCTTGTCATTTCTTCATCCATTGAGATTTTTTAGAGCAAGTCCAAATTTTTTTTCTCCTTGAAGTTAAGAGAATATTTCGGTTGAATGATTATGCATACAGTGGTAAAACACCTCATACTTAACACTTTCCATGAATTATTCCCAAACTCTTGGTCATTTTTCCATTTAATCCGCTCACTTCCCCATGTTGAATAATCTTCCTGGTTATATCTTCTTGACCTACTATTCTTCGTCTATGAAACCATGAGTTCTAAGTTCTAAATCTATTGAAAACAAATTTCCCTATGGATTTGCCAGTTTGTTGACGATTAAAATCGCAACAAAGTTTTCCCCGCAAAGTGTTGTTAAAGCTTGTTATTATATAAGCTAAATAATACTAGTAGGTGGGACCCCCTTGTAGTGTTGGTTTTCCTTATATGAGATATGATCGATATATTATTACAATGATGAGTGTTCCATATATATGGAACATAAGGTGACCATCCATAAAAGGATGCGTCCCTTGAATAATCAATAACTATTTATTATTATAATTTACTTATTATATACTATATTTAATAATCAATAATAATTATATTATTAATTATTATCTTTAGATAATGTCTTCCCAATGTTGTCCAAACATCAACACTCTCTCTCAACGAGGGATACATTCTACAGCATTCCACTCTTATATTTGAAGTACACAAACTTCACCCTAGACTCATGACACTTATCTGTCAGTCTTGGGAGACATCTCTCTCCCACCTGAACCAAGGAGAAAATCCTTTTGTGACTCTCCATCTGAGCCAATTAATTTAGGCTCACTCTAGGTCCACACGTAATAACATATAGCATATTGAGTCTTTATCATTCCTTGTCAAATCGCCATGACTAGGACAAAGACTATACCAAGATCTTTTACCACAGGCACACACCTACGAGAGAATGTTGTCTTGATGCTAATTGACATGTTGAAAGCACTTCAAGCACCTCGAGTCCATATTATTCCTTGTCATGATCAAGGAAGGACTACGTCTGGGCCCATTTAGCACAAGTGCACCTTTGTCATAAATTTATCCTATCTTCCTTGGTCTGCAGCCCAATGTAGGAGAAATTATTCTTGATGTTGAAACATCAACACTCCCTCTTAGCTAGGGAGGTATCTTTCCATAGTAGTACACAACTACTCTCCAGAGACATGCAGTCTCCACTAGTGGTACAAAACCACCATATTAGTAAAATATTGGTCACAGATGGCACTCCCAGGTGGACTTCTAGAGACTACTCCCTCTAGGAACACTTAGGGTCAACTCCCCATAGTGTAAGACATCAAGGGTCAACTCCCTTGACATGTCCTCATGTTCTTTGAACATGGGACGATGGGATATAAGCCCAAATGTACTTATTCCTTCTCGAACAAGTGATCCACTTATCCCTTCTCGGATAAGTTTCCTCACAGATCAAATCAACTCAATTCATATAGGAGTACGATATGGAGAAAGTTTGTCACACATGGCACTCCATGTGGACTTCTAGAGGCTACACCCTCTAGAAACACTAGGGTCAACTCCCATAGTGTATGATGTCAAGGTTCAACTCCATTGACATGTCCTCATGTG